>JASCZW010009575.1:0-41621 GCA_034211315.2 Aedes japonicus | reverse complement strand
CAAGTGGAATCGTCACTTTAGTGATCCCATGGTTGTCAATGCAAGCATGAATGCGACCAGTGAGGCCATGCGAGGATTGACACGACCCTTCATGGGGAGCCGTGTTCAGAGTTTGATCAACATAAGTCAGGTATAGGGACATCTGAGCCTACTCCCGTCCGACTGGCGTGGAGAATGGAACGTACTGGAGGTTTGACAACCTTTGCCACTAGAACCTTGCCATTTCCCGTTCGGTGTCACCCGGTAGTACTGCAGGACAACAACACAGGAGCCAATCCTATAAGGGGGTGCTTTCCGTTTCCAAGGTGCACCGTGGGCAAGCGAACTACACTCACACCACAGGAGAACGGAATTTAGAGGTGGATGATGAACGATGAGCTCGCGCAACTCGCTGCCAAACTCAGTATTCTTAAGGTGATCAAATCTGGACGAATACAGTGGGTGGACATGTTGCGAGAATGCCGGACAACTATCCTGCGAAAATTGTGTTCGATGAGAATTAGGTTGGTACAAGACGACGAGGGGCACATCGAGAAAGATGGTAAGACCAAGTGGAGTAAGATCTTGTGAGCAAAAGTTGCGCACGGAATGGAAAAAATACACCTATGAACCCAGAACGATGGAGGGTCAGTTAATGGTATGAGTAAAGGGCGTTATTTCAAGATATTATATTGATAATACTACTGTCATCAATGTAGTTCATATTTGGGTAAATTGGCAATACAAGTCATCATTATATTGCGAGTGCATAAGAATGGCTGTAACCTACTATACAGGGTGTAGCAGAAAACAATGCGAAAATGTTCAAACTTGAGTATTGGGTTAATTCGTGTAGCTTGTGACTAATTTCTGTCGAAAGTGTATTTGTTTATGTTTACTAACAAGTGCTGCATCCAAACATTCTACTTGTTTTATTGCAAATTCGTCAAAATTTTCGCAAAAGAAGTGACCACCAGTTTGTTGCTCGCACAGAAGAAGCCGAAAGAGATTGCCAAGATGCCATTTGGCAACAGTCCCAGCATGATGGTCCTAAGCAGTGGAAGCCAGGCAGGGGACGTCCGCGCTTTGCACGCACGCCGAACGTGATCCAATTGGTCCGTGCAAAAATTGCTCGAAACCCGGTGCGTTCCATAAGAAAACTTGCAAAGGAAGCCAATATTTCGGAGAAATCCATGCGCTTGATTACGGAACGGGTCAAGGAACTACGAATGACTCGTTCCAAGAGATTGCTTTCCTTGTAGAGGAAGGAAATAATGATAATCCTGTTCTCCGACGAAAAGCTTTTTAGCATCGATGGTGTGGCCAACAGCCGCACGGACCGGTTCATTTCACCGCAGAAAATGGAGAACGTTCCGGAAAAGCGAAATTCAAGTTTCAAACCAAACATCCAGCTGGTGTCATGATGTTTGGCTTGATGGCGTCCAACGGTTTGAAAATGCCGCCTGTTTTCATTGATGCTGGAGTTAAAATCAATACCGAAGTGTATATCGGTATTTTAAAGGACCAAGTGCTTCCCTGGGTGATGGTCAACTTTTTCGAGGACCAAAACGTTGTCCTATAGCAGGATAGAGCGCCGTGTTACACGTCCAATCGAACCCAACAATGGTTGAACGATAACATGAAGTTTTGGCCGAAGGATTTGAGGCCCCCTAGCAGTCCAGATCCGTTGGATTATTCGATTTGGGCATATGTTGAAGCACGAACCAGCAAAACATCACACCCTAGTGTGAAAACCCTGAAGTCAACCATAACACGCAGTCAATGGCAGTCAATGTCGGAGGACTACGTCCGAAAGGCATGCTCTGGCTTCAGGCGTCGGCTTGAGGATGTTATTATTAAAAATGGAGGACACATTGAATAAATTAGTTTAAAAGGACTTTATAAAAATAACTGCACTCGAAAATGTTGGTATTATTGCGTGAAATAGTTGAAAATGGGATTTGAAAGAATTAGAACAAATTTTCGCATTATTTTCTGACGCACCCTGTACACCATGGCAACGTATTGTATCGCATGGCATACTCACACTGGGCTGCCATTGATGGTTAAAGCTAAAGTCTGTCATGGGAAAAAAGTAGGCGACATTCGGTAAGGCTGAACTCACCCCTCAAAGCTTCTCCGCTTGACGTCACGCATTTACGTCATCATCAGCCGAGGGAACTAAAATACCACCATTAAACTCTTTTTCTAACTCGGCTTGGCTTAAAAACTGAAACACATTCATTTACCTCGAACCCCAGCTCCATAACTCATGTCGCTAGCTAGCATACAGTTTCCAGATTTGCATTAGGTATCCTGTTTCATTTTTTTTGTCAGGCTCTCGGAAAATCATAAAAAGAACCGAAGAGACGATAGCGAGACCACACGGACAATCCCTTTCGAGTAGTGTGTTTGCTGGAAGGTAACAGCCATGCTGAGAAAAAAAAATCGTCCTCTATGGTAATATCCACCAAAAGGCATTCTCACACATACACACACACATACAAGCTAGCGAAAAGAGGTGGTACGACGAGACACCGCAAGAGGCACTGGATGGAGCCATGTAAATATTTAAACATGCCCTGAAGCGATTTTCGAGACGCGCCCCGCCTTTCCCCGCCGAGCTCCAATTCTTCTTTCAAAGAATTCTGCCTCCCATTCAGGATAGGCGCCGCAACCGCCCGAGTTCATGCATGTGAGTAACTAGTCGGAAAAATTTACACCCATCCTTCAATAGTAGGTAGCTACTCCGGCTACGCTTTCCCTTTCCCCGCCACCTAGAAACGGATTATAAAGGATCTACCGTAGCACGTCATCACTAATGGCGTTTGGATGGGAGCCCGGCGCACTACCAGCGGCTGGTGCAGCGAGAAGAAGGCCGCGCGCGGAAGGTTCAAGAAGTATAAATATGGGATGAAAAAGTTCGTTAACTTTGCCATTGCTTGGGGTTTTCATTTAGGATTCCGATTTTCCCGCTTCTCCCGCCTAGCTGGCTTGCACTGGTTGTGATTTCTCATCCTATGTCATCTCGCTGAGGCAAGGGATAGCAGTGCAATAACAAAAACATGAGCTTTTCGTGTGAGTTCTTCTTCGCATGGGGAATGTGTGAGTGCAGCGGAGGTAGGGCGGCTCGAGTCTGACGGGGAGACATAAAGAACTAATGACCTCTTGCGAAAAGGAGGACTAAATGCGACACTTGAAAGGCGGCCAACTTTAGTGTATGGCAGCTCTTTTTTTCCCGCTTTTTTTCTGATGCTTGAATGTTGTCGTTTTCAACGGAGTTTGGTGGGTAATTATTGGAGGGTTGATGGGATGGCTTTAAGGAACGATTCGTGGAAGATTTCAATAAATTTCTCGGTCCTTGGGTGTAAAATGGTCAAATGGTTGAGTAGGGAAATGGCAAAATATATCAATTACGCTAACTTGGACAATTTCTGCCGTTGAGCTCGAATAACAATGAACTTTTATAGATCGTTATGCAAAATATCCACACTTAGCCATTATCCTCCGGTCCGAATTCCAGACCAACAATCCGTTCCCCAGTGGGTGGTGGGACATGTGCGGAAACAGCTCAATAATTTAATCACGGCATTCCTCAGTTCCAAACAATAACATCGCAATACGATTATCCAATCAAAAGCAGTTTCCGGCCGCCCCCGGTTCCCACGGCTTTGCCCTGTGCTGCGAGGGTCGAACCTTCTCCCGAGGCCGAACTACATCGAGGGACTAAATTGAAACCATTATCGTTAAATGAAGCACCAATCACAGGTTACGCGCATCGGGACGCGAACGATGCATGCCATGCCACGGCTTCCCACTCTGTTGCACTCTATTCTTTCCCGACTATATAGACTACTAGGGCCGAAGACCACCCGCTGCTTAAACCCCCAAACGACCCACCAACGGGGACGGTTGTTGAAAATTAAATTTCCAACCCGCTTTTGAAACCAATAAACACTTTCAGTAGGCACTTTCAGCGACATTCAACGGGATGGAACCAGAAACCCACAACGGCTAGGATTTCAGGTCGAACGAAGTCATCGTCCGGCTCTGAGACTCTGCGAAAAACTGACGTCGACCGGTTTCAGATAATAAAATTATAATTTAAGCAAACAATAAACTTATATGGACTCGTCACACCAACGTCGGCATTCCGACTGGGAGGACGCGCTCTGATAGCATACATTCGGGCTGTTGGGCCTAATGTATGCAATAAATAGATTGGCAATTCTGGACGAATGGATCCGGTCGTAGCTATCAGCGCATCTGCCGTGAAACAGTGCAGAAAAAAAAGCCGCCTCAATGGTGTCACAAGTCCAGCGATTGGCGTTTTGAAATCTCAATAAGTATGCGATTGATGGTCCGTGTCCAGGTAGGGAGCCACCTGCAATTCCTTTAATGCGATAAGCATCGAATAGTACGAGCTATCTGATCACTATGAAAGGACACCTACACTCTACATATCGTACTCATCGAAAATCTCGGTCGATTAAAGCCTGTCCACGTTAAATTTCGGGCACTTTTCTTTCAGTGTAGATTTTGAATTATTTCACGGATCGCTGAAACGTTTCACTTGTATGACAGCTGAAACTCTCCACTTTATTTCGTGGTACAAAATGTTTACATTCTTGTTACATTCAGTAAAATGGTGTCGAATCAAGTGGCAGCAAAATCTGAATTTATCGGCACGCGATTTTGTATGTATGATGTCTCCTCGCTGTTAGATTTGATCAAGCTTTAATAACCGCTGATTATCCTAACCATGTCATTGTATGAAGGGCCAAAACGGGGTTGGGTGGATCGATAGGCAACATCACTTATACGTATCCACAGGGATATAGAGAATCTCCTTCCAACAACATGATTGAACAATTAGTCAAGCGAGCAAGCCATCTAACATGAGGATGCCCCAATGGGCGGGGAGAAGAGCCCACCCTCTACTCATAAACTGTTAGCAATGGGTAGTTGGCATTCCCACTCTCCCCATCCAGAGTGCTTCAATCGGGTGCCCTGATGGTCCCTCCTATTCCCATGCAATATTTATTTAATAGTGTATATATTTATGTGAAAAATACTGCAATCACTCGTATCTATTATATATGATCTTCATTCGGTTGATCCAAAAATGCAAAAAAATGTTGTAGAAGTGTTATAGTGTAGAGTTCTGAGGTTTGCGCTTGAGCATGCCCAGGCTGCACTAACAGCTAAGTATGCAACCCTTAGCTGGCGGTCTTTGACATCACTTGACCCGTGGAAGCATGAGGTAGGAACTTGTAAGAACCAGAGCTATGTTGTGGGGACGCACGCTCCATCACAGTGTTGCCAAATTGCAGCCCAATTTATCGGCACGCGATCTTGCCAAGAAAGTAAAACTTGAGAAAACCCCCAATCTCTCTGTGCGAAATGTGACTCGCTAAGTTCGGAAGTCAAAATTATACGTACAAAAATTGAAGCAGAGGAAAAAACTGAAGGCGTACAAAGTGAAATAGGAGCCCAACTGACCGATGATAAGCTAAATTTTACTGCAAAAATTCATGCTAAGGAGCTTTACACCAATTTTTCGCAAACATTTTCTTGTATCATAATAGCCGACGAAACATGCGTTCTCGAAGATTTCAACAGCGTCCGGATCTGGCTTTTTATACTGCAATATAAAGGAACGTCGTAGCCGAACATTTCCGGACAAAGAAGGTGTCTAAATTCCCGAAGAAGTATTTGATTTGGCAGGCCATATGTAGTTGTGGTCGAAAATCTAAAAGTCTCGCATCTACCGGCACTATCAAAAATGAAAGAATGTCTGCAAAAGCGGTTGCTACCGTTTATCAGAAGCCACGACTCTCCAGGTCTGTTTTGGCCGATTTTTTTCATTTGATAGCATGCAAAAACCGCCCTAGAATGATATAAGGTACAAGAGGTCAAATGCGCGCCAAAAAAAGCCAATCCACCAAACTGTCCAGAACTTCACCCAATAAAGAAATACTGGGCTCTAGTTAAGCGGAAACTCTTCGAAACTACGGAGAAAGCTAATGCCATCGATGATTTCAAGAGAAGATCGAGAATCTTCACGGCGGATGTATCTGAGGAAACCTTAAGGAACCTGAAGGCTGGTGCACCACAGAAAGTTCGAGAATTTTACAGAAAGAAGGATTAACATCTCAATCAACTGTTTCTAATGTATTATAGTGAAATAAACCATCGGGTTTGTTGAACTATGTGTAAATTTGTTTTGCTGCTCTTATTTTGGTGTCCGAAATCTGAGGTGACAAGCTTTACGACGGTGTCTGAAGGGTGGTGGTTTGTTGGAGGCAGTTCACAACCATTTATTATTACCAGCATCAGTGCCGCAAGTCATCCAAACTCTGCAGCTGTTACATGGTCATCGGGATCAGATAATCTATGCGCTACTCCAAATGGTTCCTGGGGTTCCAGCGACAAAAGCGGATAATTTGTGTACGGCATGGTAGTGCAGAACTTTTTTTTCTTCATCTATTGAATCCGGTGCTATAGGCTGTTTCAGAAATTATAAGCACAACTAATGAATTGAATGGAAATTTTCAGATATATGGTTGAGTTCCAAAATGCATGGTCTTACTCCGGAGCAGAGAAAAAGTATCGTGCACAGGATCGTGCAGCAAACTCTGACCATGAACGGTTGGGCTTTGGTGAGCTGTCACGTTTTTCAGTATTTTTTGTGTGATGAAATTTATCTTTATTAGATTCAACAATTACCATCGCGTGTGATAGTGGATGCTGTGTTTATGACCAGTGCCATGCCTAAACATCATTTGTGTGTTGAATAGAACTAAAATCCGGAGTAAATGGATTACGAAAACGAACCGATTGGTACACGTTTGCTGATTGTTGCTGATTATCCGGGTGAGCGCTTTCCATTTTACTGATTTATTTGCCGTTTTTTCTAAGATGAACGATAATTAGTTGTCGAAAAATACAATTGACTATATTGACAACCTTGATCACAAGAAAAGTGTTAACGCTTTTGTGGATGGAAAGAGGAAGGCTTTTTTTCAGTCATGATGCAATTATACGCTTGGACGTCACTTTATTCCGATACATCTTTTGATTTAAACTTTTTCGGTTATTGAGATTATCATAATAGGTTATGGTAGCAAGTTTGACGTGCATTTTCTTCCGTTGTGTTTTCCGATATTATAACACAATTATTATCGGAGTAATTCATGTTCGACCCTTAACTGTATCGCCACCGTAGCCATTCTTGGCTCAACCGGCTTGTACCTGTCTACCACATTTAACTCCAGGATTCGGGAAAATCTCTCCGGATACCCGGTATCCTACAAACACCGAGGTTCGGCCAACTTCTCTTGGTAAACCAGTTCCACCACGGAGCAGCTCCATTACCGACATGGCATTGCTGTAAATACAGTTCCAAAGCTGGAGGAGTTAAATTCGAGATACGATGCTACTTTCGTTCACCTGCAATGTCATATGGGGCAAGCTTGGCCGTTTTGGTAGGCATCATTTAAGTGCCGCGGAAAAAGCAGCACGCTAACCAGTTGGACCTCGCAAGGGATTTTTAGACAATTGAATGTAGGTAAGTGCTCTCAAAAACGCGGAGCGAAACAGGTAATTATGATATGATCACATCACTTAACCAGGTGAATCCTGATCCATCGAGCCCTACCCTACTAACATAGAAAAACCTCCTTCCTGTGACCTTTGTGGGGATGCAGAGGTAAACACGGTCCCTAATCAGTAAAGGTCACACTAACTTTCCGTCCCTATTCCCAACTGATTGCAAGGACGTGGCCAGCGCCGATATTGATTATTAAGGAAATTGAGTCACTGAAACGTGAACAGTGAGAATTGTCGGTTACTCCTAGCCCCATTCAGTTGATTCATTGTGCAATTTCACTGATTCTGATCAATCACGGAGTAGCAACCATTGATACGTGCAGTCAGTCAAGCTAAGCTAAGCAGAGAAAAATTATCGTGCACAAATGGTTACACTGTGAGTGGAATCTCTTTAAGAAAAATCGCCAAATAAGAGGGTGAGATCGTCGGAGCGGTATGAACTGCAGTTAGAAAATATGGAGAACAATGTACTTTTGAAAATGCACCGAGGAGTTTACGGGATTACAGGAAACGATGCTTTCAAGCGGTGCTATAGCGCAGAGTGGGGCAAAGCAGAAAATACATGAAGAGGCCTGAGAAGACGTGGACTTGCTTTGGAAAACTTTCAAGGAAGATAAACTAAAATTGGCATTTAAAGTAAAAGCAAAAATGGCCGCCGTGAATGCAGATCGTCACCGCAAAAGCATCCATAAGGCAAATATTTTGTCTAAGAAAATAAGGCCACTCATTCAAATTCTGCAGCAACGCCAGGAAAAAAAAATCTTTGCGAGGTCGACGTGATCGAAGTTATGGTTTGAACATCTTTGACAAGTTTTGGCATAATTGATTAATTTATTATTTTTAATAAAGTAAAATGAAAAAGAATAACAGAATTACCTTGTTGTTGAGATTTATATCATAAATCGTTCCTCAAACATAGTCTAGAACATTTACCACAAATTTAAAAAAAAATGGCAAAGCATACGTAGCCTTCGCAGAAATGGGGGGGGGGGTTGTTTGGAAAAAGTCTACTTAATTTAATGAGGGGGCGGGCGTGTGTCAAATTTCGGTCTACGTGGTTTATGAACAGCTTCGACCTACACACTTAGAAATTATTAATTTTACACGAGCCGTAATTTATCTTTTAAAAAAGATACTTGAAAAAAGATTTCGTACAGCATTATTTCTTCTGAAACTAAAACATTGACAAAGATTTTTCATTAGGACCTAGCTGGCAAACGTATACAATGGCTTTTTCCGCAAATTTCTCGTCAATGAAAACTCGCTTAATCAATCCACCAAGGTCATTTCGAAGAGGAAAAGTGCACCTATCTCCCTCTACCTATTATAGAATTGTAGGCTTACATTGGTTGCCTTTGTGCCACGGAAAATTTACGGAAGAGGTGATTGTTTGCGTTAGTCAGCTAGGCCCCTTATAAAAAGTCTCTGAATTTATTTTCTCATGTCTATCAACTCATTCTTATGTGCTAAAGGATGCTTGCAAGTGTCGGTCTCAGGGCCTCGAAATTTACATGTCATTTTCGTAGTGTGTAGATCCTCTTCAAGAATTTTCCCCTCATTGTTAAAACCAGACTACTACACGGAAACAAATATAATCCCGTTTTCATGATTTGCAAATCATGGAACCATGAGAGCCGTATTTTTTTATGAAATCGTGACTACGAATCATGATTCATGACCGAAATAACCAATATCATGATTCAGCGAAACCATTTTCATGAGCCAGAAATCATGACCACTGCAAGCGTTACGTGTATCTGTCATAACGTCCTCAATCATGTTGCAGCGTCGTTCGCATTCGGAGGTAGAAATGTAATAATGTGATAAAAATGGATGAGCAAGAATATAAAAGAATAAGGTGTTTGCTGCCGACATTTTATGATTTAGTGCTCGTTTTTTTCTATTTTTCTTAACACAGTACCCGTTACCCGTCAGCCAGTTGTGTCAATATATTCCCCCAAAAACCCTACGACTTGGTTGGACCTCTCAGGTCCTTCCTCGTATCTCTAACAAAACACCAATAGACGAACCAACCACAGGCTAAAAGTTTCATTAATAACTAAATCCAATTCAATCAATAAATTCTGTCCAGTGGAGACGGAGCTACGACAGGTAAGTGGATCATTTTGTTTTGTTTTTTCATTATATTTGTCTATTTGCGAAATTAAAACTAATACGAAACTGCATTTTAGCAGAGTTGCGAGAGATCGAATCTTAACGACTCGTGAAGGCTTCAAAGGAATTTGGTAAGAAATTCCTTTCTTAATTTCTAAATTGCTTGAAATGGTAGTGGAAACCCAACAAACAATTCCGTGCTCCAATTAAGCATATCTAAAGTATAGCCGCTGGCAACCGTGTATTTTGCTAATCCAATTCGTGGATTGAGTAATGTGCTAAAAACAGCGTATTGTGATCAATACATGCGCCTTTATTCCACTACTTGCTTTTATTACTAATTCGTTTACTAAAAGCTTATGAACGTTGACTGTCTTTCTGATTCAATACTCGAAGTTTGATCTAACTAGCACACAAATACTTTTTTTGAGCGCTAGTTGTTTATTTAACAATCATGCTTAATAGATATTTCATCAACGTTTTGAAGCTCGGTTGTGCGGCTACATTGTAGTGCTTGACAAAATTGCTGAATAAAGGTGAAAAATGTCAGCTTACACACTTAAAAAATTTTACAGTATTCGGTAATTTTTTACCGAACTTTCAACAGCTGAACAGTTCGGTAATCCGATTTAACGGATTTCGGTAAAATTTGACAAGTTCCGGTAATTTTTTTACCGGAATACTGTCAAATTTCACACAAATACGGTAAATCGGATTACCGAACGTTCCGCTGTTGAAAGTTCGGTATAAAATTACCGAATACTGTAAAATTTTCTAAGTGTGTATAAGCTGCTATCCTACTTTGTTCATGTTTTAATAACATGCTAAGTAACTGCTATGGACTTATTATTCGACTACACTATTTATGCCGAGTAATGAAAAAATATGCAGCCTAATGGTTACGCTAGCCGCAAAGTGATCAGAAGGTCGAGGGTACAATACCAGATGCAGTACTTTTTTTTGTTACTACACCAATTTAATTTACGTTGCAATCATCTAAGTGTCTCACGTTGCAAGAAGAATGCAACTATCTCTTGAATACTTGTTGAATACTTATTTAAATGGCGATGCAAAGAATGACTTCTCATACAACCAGTGATGTCCATATCCCCAGTGTGGTAGAGAGAGATTTTATTTTCTCCACACACTCTTCTTATCTCAACGAGAGCTCTTCTTTCTTGTTCATAATCACCCCGTGTTTGCATGCGGGTAGCGTATGTGAGTAGAAAAAAATGGTTTTTATTCACACTACACTTGATCGCTCCAGAGTGAGAAGAAGAGCACTCAAACTCACAAAAGCGAATGCAGATAAATTCACTGACGCGTGCGCCTCAGTGAGCTCACTGGCACTCCGACGACGTTTTCACTTTCAATCGCACCAGCGAATCACAGAAAGAGCACTGGCGCGTCCTCGCACAAGTGTACGCGGCAGTAATCGCAGGTGAGAGCACGTGAGAGCGGTCGTTTGAAAGAGAGAGTGATTCACTCACTCCAAGCAATTTGATCACAGGCGCACTCTGTCAATTTATAATCGGATAAAAGAGAACATTGCTTTTTTCTGCGGTGAGTTATGGTTGCATCATCTGTGAAGGTACAAATCTCACGCGCCAGCGTAACTTTAGTGCAAAATGCCATCTCTGCATACAACAACGTTTGCTGGGTGCATGTTAGTTTAGAACGAAGAATATTTAACCCATCAAAATTACATGGAACACCTATGCTAGAATTATTAATCGTCTGACTTTGACTGACGTCTGACTAACTTGAAGAGAATCCAACGCAAAATTCGAATAAGCATTTCTGATTGATAAATCGTCAAACTGAAATCTACAGTAAACTCCGGCCTGCAAACCGCTATGGATGTTTATTCAGTCCTTTCCTTTAAAAATTTCAGAGTCTATCTTGAAACTTCCAAAGAGTTGACGGAACTTAATAAAGTCGGTTTATAATTAAAACATGATGAAATAAAATTAAAATAAATACATAAATAAATTTATCTTTACTGAAAATTCAAAAAAACAATTTCAAATACAACTTTATATTTTGATTTTGCGCAACCTATTTCCATCATTCATGATTTGAATTCATGGTCCTAGAAAAAAAAACCGCAATCACAAACTATGCACATCCACTATCATGCGCCAGAGCCATGATTTTCATAATTTAAATAATGATTTGTGGAGCATTCTGTGGATTCTGATTCATGATTTGCTCGCAGCAGAATAATTTGTAACGCTTCGAGTGCGTTACGTGAGCATGAATCATGATATCATGAGCCCAAATCATGGTGTATTTTCATAACCTGAAAATACACTAGGTTCATGATATCATGAGTCGTTTTTTCCAGTTTTGGGAGCGGGTTTGTTTTCGTGTATCTGTATTCAACAGTATTTAGAACAAAGGTGAAATATCTGATCCCTGGAAAGAAGGCCTCGTAATTCCTGATCCCCAAATAATGCAAAGATCGAAATAGTGCTAATAGCTTCCGTCTTATCGCCCTTTTAAACTGCCTTGGGAATATTCGTGAGAAGATGGTTAATAGACGTCTCACCACTCTTCCTGAATCTAAATGTTTGATAGATAACACCAGTTCGCTTTCCGTCCAGACAAATCTACCGACGACTATCTTACTGAGTTTGACGACATCATTGACTCTCACCTGGAGAGGACAATACATGGTGACGTTGTCTCTTCTGACATCTAAAAAGCATACGACCGTGCGTAGCGTTTCCCTATCCTCAAGTCTCTTGAGGAATGGGAAGTCAACATTGACAGTAACCGATCTGAGCTGTGATGTCAAGAAAACGGTATTCCTCAAGGATCACCTCTACCCTTTTTCTGATTTTTATGCAAAATTTTTCCTTCTAATGTCTCCAGTTTTGTTTGTTTTTTTCTGACGATATTACCAGCATTACCTTGAATTGCTACACAGAAAAAATATCTTGTATCAAAAACTACTATTTTACCCGACTATGTCTATCTTCAAAACTACCATGAAATGACAGTCAAATATACTACGTTTATGATAAAACCTTCAATGTTTGTGGTATATTTGACAGACCTCATGGTAATATCAACTCCACCATGGTTGATTCCAATCGCAGGCATGGTAAAATCAAACTCATTTATCGTCATGTGAAAGTGTTGGTGTTTGCGCTTAATTTAACCCTCGAAATGGTAGTTTCTACTGCGTTTTTTTTTGCTTGTAAGGGAACGTCCATTAATTACGTCACGCAAAAATTGACTTTTTACAAACCCCCTCCCCCCATTTGTCACGTTTTTTGTATGGACCTTCAAATTTTTTTGTATGGATCGTCACGTTTTCCCAAACCCCCCCCCCCCCTTACTGCGTGACATAATTAATGGACCTTCCCTAACTGCTGTGAACAGTGTGGCCAAAAAGGCCGATCCTTCCTTCTATTATCTGAAATATCCCAATAATTTCACTAATGCCCACTAATACCAATAGAAAAAGGTGTAGCAAACTTCCCGACATCACAATAAATCCGTCCCATTACCATTCCTAAACCATCCCTGAAAATTCTTGTTGTTTACTAGTGACAGTTTGAAAAAGTTTTTCAGTTTTTTTTTCGTTTTTTAAAGCGATTAAGTGAAGTGTTAAGTGGAATTTTCTTCGTTTTCCAATTATCAAACATGTTGAACATAATAATGTATCATATATAAAACAGCTGAACGTAGTCTACGTCAACCAATCGTGTGATATACACAACCCCACTGATTTTGTATCTAAGAAACTAAGGCATCTAAATTCAGTTAAATTGACTCATTCACTGCGTTCCTCTGAGCGAGCGTGCGGATCTTGTTTCTCTTCCGCCAGAAATCTCTTCGTATCAGTTCACAACTTCTCCAATACTCAGTAGCCTAATTCGCGCTGATCAATCGCTTACTCAGTTATCGGTAATTTACTTAAACTTCGCCACTATAGCATAATCTAATTTTCCCTTGCTTATCCCCTTTCACACCCGGTCATCAATTGACTGAGAATTTCTCCCGGAAAAGTTCTAATCTAATCGACTCTTCACCAAACGCCGCTGCCAGCTTGCCTTGATGGTGGATGCTTCAACGCCAGCAGCAGTCAGTGAAACTTTTCCTTTATTAAATTTCCCGGAACCCAGGGAGGCGGCGGCACGCGAAACACGGAAGTCACACTCCCGTTCGTGGCCGTGGCATGCAGCGTTGATGAAATTCCTCAAGTCGTTGTTTTTTCCCCTCCACGAACCCTACGATAGAGCGTGTGAGTGGGTGGGGAGGAGAAAAAAACCACTGTAAACAATGGATCCTTGGACGCTACTCGTCCCCATCGTCATCGTCGACTTCTTTTTATGATCGGTATTTTTTCACCAACAACCGAAGGAGCGAAGGTTTGCCGTTGTTTTCCCATATCGCATCTTAGCTCCCGTATTTAGTCCACACGGCAAACGACAACGGTTTATCCGGCTCTATCTTGGATCTAGAAGAGCTCGTTCCGGGTTGGTAATAAAATCACGTGAAATATGTTTGTTTTTAATTAAAACGCGATATTAAAGCCAGTCACGGGCTGAGGCTTGTTTTTTTCCCCCGCTCTGGTATCGCACCGAGGACTGCAGGTGTGCAATTAGGCAGATCATCAAATGCAACTACCCCGGAGCACGATTAGCCGTAAAGGCAGCCGACCCGGGGGGTGGGTCGAATATTTTACGCAATCTAGAAAATGTTTCTCTACTGATAACTGAAATTGAAAATTGTTAACAGGACCATACATTTCGATGTTACCAAAATGAAAGTCCTTCCTAACTTCTCCAGTCGAATTTGTTCCGTTGAGACAAAATGAATGTTGTCGTGTTCTTAGCATGCTTCGATTGTTTACCTCGTTCGCGAGTAGTAATTTCAACCTCCTTTGAAAATGAATGTGACAGGTGAGCAGGGATGCCAGATAGTTTTTCAAAATGTCTGCAGGGAACATTAAAAAATGTCTGTATTTGTCTGTTTTGAAGATTTTGTCAAAACTTTATGTATAGGTATGGGCATGGGTGAAAAAAGTATTTTATATGAGAGCAAGGTAAGGAATGGTTTCGCAAAGATAAGGTAAATACATTAGTTTCGGGAGCCTTATTCATTTACTTTTTCTTTTTCACATTCACTTTTCCTTTTCCTCCTTTCCCCAACCCCTGGTCTTTTCAAATAACTCTGGAGAGTGTCTTATTTTTGAAGGAGTTGGTCTTTTCAAGTTTACACATATTCTTGAGGTCCTTCTTATTTAGAAGCAATTAACGTATGCATTGAAAAAAATGGACTGATTTTTAGCGATTCTGCTTTCTGACGTCGTGTTCAAAATGGATAACGAGATCTACCTGACGCTGGACGGCTACGACTGGCAGGATATTGGATACTTTGCGTCCTCAATAAGGAGGTGGGCATTGAAGTCAAATATATTTGCTATGGTAATGAGGTCTTTCTGTGGCTGACAATCAACGCTAAGTCGCTGGCTTGCGGCAACAGGACTTGCGATGAACGAGGAGATATACAGTTTAAAGTGCCTACCTCCTTTATTAAGAAGTATCACACGAAGCAGAAAGTGGTCATTTATGCGGACCTGGCCTCAGCTCATTATGCTTGAAGGAGGAGATGGATCCAGTGAAGATAATCGTTGTATTGAAGACCGCCAACAGTCTCAACGTTCCCAAGCTGTGACCGAAAGAAATTTTTTGATCAAACTTCAAATTGAGGAACTGCTGTAAAAAATTTGCGACCAAAACGGAGAAGCCAAGACCTAGAAAGAGCGGCCAAAATCCATCTCTTTATCGGCTTTCGTAAAGATTTCGGTCCTCAGTTGTACGGCCTCACGGCAGAGCGTCGAATTACTTTTATAGAAAGTTCAGTTACCGTATTACGTTACGAAACATCATTCCATTGAATTACCATATGTAATTTTTTTGCATCGCTTTTTGAAATTAGTTCATTTTTAAAATGCATACGTTTTCTGAAATTTTGAAAAGTACAGAAGGTCAATAAAATTATGTAACATACCAAAATATTGAAAAACTTTTTGTTTTCATTCTCAGAACGGTATCGAAGACTTTTTTGAAGTTTTTGAAAACTTAAGTTCATTCGATCACAGAGAACAGACATTGATGTCCATGTACCTTTTCTTGAAAACCGTGTGTAATAGTAAATATGGGAAAACGGTATGAAAATCAAGTGCAGAGAAAAACAAACAAAACTTTTCAGGTTATGTGGTAGGCTTTTTATTGATAAACTTTGACAGGACAGTTATCGCACAACTGCAGCGCCGCCTACCAGGAGCATAACGACATACATTTGAAATGGCGGTTTAAAGTTTTACACAAGTAGCAGATCGAAGAAGAACGTCTGTTCTCTGTTATTCGATGCTTAACTTTAGCTCATTTACAGAACATTCCGTAACGATGCTTCGTATTTAAATTTCTTTCTGAAAACTTATCTTATTGTCAGAAGCATTCCCAAGCTAAACTTTTATTTAGTAAAAGAAATCGTATTCCTTTGCTTTCATTTAGTCATTCTAATTAAGTAACATATTAAATAATCTTCCAATCAATGTCCAAAAACTTAAGAGCAAACATGTAAATAGATATCGGGGGGCACATGATACCACTGATAATCCGGATTCACAATAAAATAGTCGTTGAATATCAGTAGAGAATCACTTCAAGAATATTTTCAAAAAAGTTTCCTTGCTTATTAAAAAAATAACTTTTTTCAAAACTAAATTCTGTGTTTTTTTAAATGATATTGAACTCCTGTAAAATTTCACAGATATTTAAAAAAATACAAGAAGTTTTATTTGAAGTTACTCGATTTCATAAGTAAGTAGACATCATTTAAAGTTCTTTAAAACTAATACTGGATCCGCTATATTTCAAAAAAAAAAATCTTCGCTTCTTGATTGTCTGATACGTTTCTTGATTTTCTAAAGGATTTTCAAGTAGGATAAAGGGATTTGAAGTGAATGCGTGGGTTTCTTTAAAACTAATAAACTGAAAATGTAGTTTTGCAAACAATATTCTCGGCGAAACTGAATAAGCTTCAAGTCATCAGTCCATTTTAGGACAAAGCTCAAAAAACTTTTCAAAATTTTTGAAAATATTACAAATAAAGACTTAAATTAAGGTCTATTTCGATAAAGAAGGAGCTTCAGAGCAAGGTTCTGAGAACATTAACAGTTTTCAGAGATTCTTCTCATAATAATCAAATGCTTTAGGTCGAGAAACAAAACAAGGCCAACTTTATATGGAAAATAAAATCGTTCCAGAATCATGTTCATCTTATTGGTGGATATCAATGTCTGTAAAAATCTGTAACATAAACACAATATCTGTATACTGTCTGTAATCTGTATAAGGTCTGTAAGCATAATCAAATGTCTGTATAAATACAGACATGTCTGTATAACTGGCATCCCTGCAGGCGAGCAACGTTTGAAACCGTTCGAAAACGAACCCATTCAATTTCACTGTCAAAGTTTGACATGCCATAGGTACACTCAAAAAAATCGACACGTTGTTTCCACGTCGAATTTCCCTTAACTTTCACCTGAACACGCAACCAAATTTTCTTCAGTAAAATCAGGTGAACATTACTTGCCAGTGAATTGTACGTTAAAAATCACGTAACATTTACGTGATTTTCACTTAGAATGTGGATTTACGTGGAAATCACGTAGCTGAATACCACGTGTTTTAACTGGTTTTGGCTGTGGACGAAAATTACGTGCATTTTACGTGGAAACAACGTGTCCATTTTTTTTGAGTGTATATGAAAAGTCTAAAATTGAAGGCAGTCGATTATGTTTTGTGATACAGGTGAACATAAAATAAAATGGATCTTCCAGGAACGTCAAGCATTAAAAGTACTCTCAAATGAAGTTTTCCATTGTCAGAAAAGGTTCCGCAGCGGTGAAAAAGGAACGTGCATCATCCTGGTCCTGATCCTGAGAGTGGCTGTACGTACACTCAGAATATCAGCTCGACATAGGCTGCAGAAGAAGGATTTCTCCGTCAGCAAAAGTAAACCAAGAATAGTTCCGAAACGACTCATGCCAATTCATCAACAAGTTGTTTTAGAAGGTATGTGTTAACTTATCGCGTACCATAACCTCACACATTCTTGTATGGAATGAGAAGGGATAAAATCAAATTGGATCCAATTAAGACGTCATTTGGTGTTTCGGTAGACGCGCAAAATAAAGAGACGTATTGGTCAACCGCAGCAGGATTAGTAAGGACAGAAATTGCAGTCTAAATGAGAGGGACGCCCGTCTGCTTGAAAATTGATACAGTGAGCCGATATAGTCGATCCATTTTGGCTACTGTTGCCAATCAATACGCCTTAAACGGTAAATTGGCCACTCGGACACTTGGTAAGTTGTATTTTTTGGTAAATGGAACATCCACCATTCTTTACTCAAACGCTTTAAAATACTTCTATGTGAAAAGTGATTTAAAGGGTGTACGGAATCAAATTGCGACACATACAAATATTCGCAAAATTCGCCCGTTCAACCAATCATCTTCAAACTTTCAGGGAGTAAAATAACATATTATGAATATTTTCCCATGTTTGTTTTGTTCAATTTCAATTCCATATCCAAATGCACCAACCTTCCTCTTTACACTACTCATAAGGTCCTGTACATCATTTGGACCAACTTTTTTTTTGCTTGGCAATCAATTTTTTCTTCATATCTTCCTCCGATTTCACTTCCTTAGGATGCTTCCGAAGTGCCTGCATCATGATGGCCCAGTATTTTTCAATTGGCCGCATTTCCGATGCGTTCGGGGGGTTGAGATGCTTCGGCACAAAATTGATCTCCTTAACCTTGTTCCACTTCAAAACCTCTTTCGAGTAATGGCACGAGGCTAAATCCGGCCAGAAAATCTTAGGATCATCGTTTGAGGAAGTAGACGCTAAACCATAAACGTAGAAAATATGACTGAAACTTCATAGTAACTTTGAAGATAGGCATAGCCGGGTAAAATGGTAGTTTTTACTACAACATTTTTTTTTCTGTGTAGGAAAAGTTGAAGTTAAGTTTATCAAATAAAATTAAGAATATTATCAAGGAAAACGGGATCCATTGACCGGGTGTTCTTCTTTATCTTGTTCATCTAAACCGTAATAATTGGTTGCAATAACTTAGTTTTAACCTCATTGAGTTTCATTGGAGTTATTTTTACTGATTTGTAACAATTGCGCTGCTCGAGCCGTAGAAAAACCAAACGACGCTATCGAGAAACTGACCGAAACCGCAAAAGAAATGCCGATCGTAAAAATACAAAACAGTACTTAAACTTCGAGGCGCTCGGTACCCTCCAATTTGGGAACAAACTCGATAAATTGTCAAAAACAGTTTCCTGAAATAGATAATATCACAGTTTTGGAAAACATGTGCCTCTTCTAGGTTTTAATTACATTGTCAAATCTGTCAGAACGTTGGCAGTTTGCTGAACACTACGAGTAAGCGTTCAAACCACTATTTGTCTGTACAAAAATAAACGCAATCGACTTATGTTTCTTTAAGTGAGTTCTGCCTACAATGGTTGATAACAATGCCACAAGTTGAACACAAATCCATTTTCGACGTCCAATCATTGCACAAACAGTTATCCAATTTTCAGAAAGATTTCGGGCTGATTTTATCACACCTAATCACAATGAAAAATTATTGATCAGCATTTCTAACGAGCTCTTGGAGTTTTTACTTTATACTACCCATCATTTTATGCACAGCAAAGCAGTCAATATGATCTGCCATCTTTTGCCACTAGTTCTGGGGAAATCAGATGATTTTTGGATGGTTTTGCCACATTTCTTTAGTTTGTTTCTGATAATTGCCCAATATTTTTCGATGGGACAAAAATTTGGACAATTTGGTGAGTTGAGAGTTTTTTTTACAGATCGTCAATAGTAGAGTATTAGTACACGACACTGAAGAAGTCTGCACATTGTAAACGAAGTACGCATATCTGTCTAGATCAGCAATACAAGTAGCTAGAACTAAATGTAAATTACTCATTTCTAGTTTTCTAGTTACAAGTCTTCCACAAAAACACTGGTCAAAAAATAACGGAAATGAAATTTTAACAAATAAAATTGCATTTTATATATGAGATATTAAAAACTTCACATAAATACTTCTGCTACCTGCCGCGCCACCTTGCGGCAGTTAGGCGGACTTTTGGCCATAAGTGAAAAAAGAGGCTTGTAGGGCATATACTCCAGTTCCTTGTTCGCCTTTTTGATCAAATCATCCGTCGTTTTGGCCACAAAATTATTTGAAGACAATCTCCTCCTTAAATTGGCCCAAAACTTCTCGGTTGGGTGGAGCTGGGGCACGTTGGGAGGGTTCCCGAAAAAAAAATTTCATAAGTTTACAATTAAATGTATTGTAACCATACAATAGAATCTATAGTGTATACAATAAATAGCATTGCTCACAACGATGAGATGGTAATAGGAGTTATTTTTTACCACAATAAAATCTAATATAAATTGAGACATCAACAATAAAAAGGGGGGTTGTTGTGTATCTTAACTATAGAAAAAAATCATCTATTAATTGTATTGTTTCACAATTGTTGAAAATCACAGCATATGGAGTTAATTTTAGATCTATTGTAATGACAATATGAATTTTTCATTAATCTGATTCACGAACAATAAGATTTATGATCGGAAATAAATTTTAAGGTTATTTTATATTATTGTATTGTAGTTGTATGGTTATTTTTATCCGGGTTGGCATCCTTTTTTTGGGAACTTCGTGTGCCTTATGCAGTTTCCGTCACTGCTAATTTTTTTGTCGGGGAGGTACAGTAGCCAGTAGTCGTCCTCCAACGTGAGGGACGTCTCATCGTCGAAAGATCGAAAGATCTCTTTGATCAAAATCGTCAGCCGTTGTTTCTGGGTTTCCGTTCGGTTCTCCGACACGGCTTGCGTGGACTGACGCTTCCGCATGTGGATATACCAGTTGACCGACCACCAGGTGGCAGGGTAATCGCATGAAAAATCGGAACATTTAGTCGCTTTTTTTAATGCACGCTTTATACCATTCCATGACATCTCGGCTGTAAAGGCAACTGGCTTATTCAGGCCAGAACTTCACCGGACCAACGTGTAGTTGAATGAATGGCAAAATTCGCTTCTGAAGAAACTCCTCCTTATATAACCGCCCAGTCATAGTCGCACCAGTGATGAGAACCTTCGCTTTCTTCCCACAACTGCAGATGCCTTGTCATATAACTTGCCAGCAAACTTATCTGCATAGACAAATTTGAACGCAGCTGGAGCATCACCCTAAGGTTAAATTTCCATTAAATAAAAGTCAAAGAAAAAGAGAGACAAACGAGCAACGAAAAGTAGGAAAATTGTAAGATGCAGGAAAACATAAAGCAAACCAATGAAGAAATAGAAGGGGAAGAAGAGAATGGATGAAGAGAAGTTGTAGAAAAGATGTTGACGAATAAAAGCTGAAAAAGTAGGAAATGAAGAGGAGCGTGGGAAGAAATACTGAAGGGATTGTGTATGAAGACGTGAATGGATAAAATAATTTCGTCACTAATAAGAAAAAAGAGTAACGTTTGCATTAAAAAATATGAAAAAAAATTGCCGATTTTTGATGGGTTTACCATCACCCGCACTGACGAAACTACCCATGCAGTATCAATCATAGTAACCCATGAGTCAGCAGACAAAATTTGACAGCTCTATCAGTCGAACTCTAACCGTGAACATTTCCATTCAAAGAACGGCGCCCCTCCGCGTCCAAAACGGACATCGTACGGCACTTTTTGGACGCCGGATACGCCCGTTCCGGCATCTACAACATCTTGGTACTATTAGACAACAATCAGAGCATCGAAAGAAAGCCCGGTTTTGGACGGCCGACGCCTGGCAGGGCACTTCGTATTTTACTTCCCCGCGAAGGAAGTGAGCACCGAGGTGAAGTTCATTTCATACACTAAGTTCCCCAAGAAGGTGCTGTTGTGGCTGACAATCAGCGAGAAGGGTATCTTAAAGCCGCTCTTCTTGCGCTCCGGACTGGTCGTGAACGGGGAAATTTATAGTACGAAATGCCTACCGGAAGTCATTCATCAAGAAATACCGTAAGGGTGAAGACGTGGTGTTCTGGCCGGATCTGGCGTCGGCCCACTACTCGAAGCGATCGTTGGAGGAGATGGAGCGGCCAATATCCCCCAGCTGCGTCCTTTCTGGGCCAACCTGAAGCGTAAGATTTACTCTAACAATTTTGTCGCGAAAACTGAGGAGGAATTGATAAATAAAACGAAGAAAGAACACAAAAACATGCCTACCTGCATGTTTTCGTCCAACATGGCGAATGTTCCGGTTTACTGCCGGAAGGCCGCTCTCAAGGGCGTAGAATTTTTTTGCAAATGAGCTTAAATAATTACCTTCCATGGGAAACTTATCAAAAGCAATTATTTGTCTTAGCATTTTATTAAAACCTTCTGAAAGAAATCAATTTTTTTTAAATGCAAACGTTAATGGTAAAACTTTCACTACTAAGTAAACAAGCTTCTCGGATAGCTGCGTTGTCATAGGCTTCTCGTCACGGCTACTAGAGCTCAGCTTTTGGCGAGGAAACGCTCTGAAATACCCTGATGATAAAACTCAGCCAACCGTTATATGACAAACATTTTCACAAAAATAAATGATTTTGTTGCTATTTTAAAAAACAATTTTGAAATTAATAAGAACATAAACATTTTATGATTCCTAGGTATTCTTCTTCAAACTAATCTTAATTCATGATATGTGAGAAAAAACAAACAATTCATGACTTTCATTTTCACTCCATGGTGATGATGCAATCAGCCTTGGTAAAACATCAAACCGTTCTGAACGAGAGCCGAACTTGACTGCAAACACACCACCATGTGGTTATATTTTACTACTTTAGTGTCGTGCTTACAGATGAACCCGCAACGCAATTGACGCGACACCAGTGTACACGCTCGTGTATTACTTTTGACACCGTGTTTGATTTTTGGAAAAATACACGAGCCGAGTGGTTACGATCACAAGAAAGCTCTCAACATACACCCAGTTTGACACTGGTGTCCACGGAAAGAGCAATGCTCGTCGGATGATTCTAAAAATGTGATAATTGGCTCATTGGTTTGTGTATTCTGCGTGTATTCTGCAATCGGATACAATCGGAAACACTCGGCTGTGGTGTTTGCCGAAGCATCAGTCACGGTGTCCAAAGCCAAACCACGAGCACTGACATTGCTGTTGTACCCACCGGTGTTGGGTGTTAGTCTGGATGCACGGAGTCAAAGTGGCGAATATAATGCACGCGCTAGCGTGGTGCAAAGTAGCTCTGCGTGCAGTGTAGTGTTTGGACATGGCTGGATGCAATACGACCATCTATTGTATAGGGTGTTCCAGTAAGTTTGAGCACCGTTTGTAAATAACAATACCAGCTCGGTTTTTACGAAAATTAAGTTATATAAAAAAGTCGAGTTATTAGTACGAGACACTAAAGAAGTCTGCACATTGTAGACGAAATACGCGTATCTGTCAAGATAAGCAAAGGTAGTTGGAATTAAATGGAAAATACTAATTGGTCTTCTAATTTCTAGTTAAATTAAGTTCCTCTACAATATTTTTCTACATTTCAACGTGTCATTTCCGAGATCCATTTAGTCGTACGCCAAAGAGCGAACTTGATTTAGCACTGCTCACTAGCGCATTTTCCATTGATTTTTGAACTTTTTTCCAGTTTCATTCAAAAGTATTGATGGAATTCGCTGCCTTGACATGCTTGTGCAAATAAGGCAGTGGTTTTTTACCCAATTTTTTGGTCATATCGGCATCGTCAATAATGTGACCAGCACGGACCGTGTAAAACCAATCACCCGAAGGCGTTTTATAATCAAATTTCACGTAGGATTCATCATAAAGGGTGTATTCGATAAAAATGGCACACAGAAAATCTTCTGTAACTTTTGAATTGTATGAGTAAAAAACCTAGAAATTTGAGTAGATCTTATCCATAGTGTATTATTTACATCTGCCAAGTTTCATAGTTATACATTCAGTAGTTCCAGTCATGTCGTCGAAACAAGAAATTGTCCGTGAGAAAATTTTGTGCGCTTACAATCAAAATCCAGGGGCGTCCCACCGGTGGATTGCTAAAAGGCTTGGAATTGCAAATACAACTGTGTCTCGTGTAATAAGAACCTTCAAGGAGCGTCTGAGTGTCCAAAGGAAGGAAGGGAGTGGTCGTAAAAGTGGTCCAATCGACAGTAAAATGGCCAGGAAAGTCGTACAACAATTCAAGAACCGTCCAAACATGTCAATTCGAGATGTCGCTAAAAAGTCTAAGGTGTCAGTCGGTTTTGTGCAGAAAACCATGAAGCGTGCTGGGTTACATGTTTACAAAGTGCAAAAAGCCCCAAACCGGAATGAAAAACAAAACATCACTGCGAAAACCCGCGCCCGGAAACTTTACACGAAGCTGCTCACCAAATCCGGTTGCATCGTGATGGATGTCGAAACATACGTCAAGGCCGACTTCCGTCAACTTCCTGGGCAAGAATATTTCGTTGCCAAGTCGAAGTTCGATGTTCCGAAGGATGTTCGAAAGAAGAAACTATCGAAATTTCCAATGAAGTTTCTAATCTGGCAGGCGATTTGCGGATGTGGTGAAATAAGTGCTCCCTTCATCACTTCCGGAACAATAAACGGTGCGATTTACACGGAAGAGTGCCTTAAGAAGCGTCTCTTGCCATTCATTAAGAAGCACAAAGGATCAACTCTGTTTTGGCCTGATCTAGCATCCTGCCACTACGCTCGATACGTAGTGGAGTGGTACCGAGCCAACGGAGTCAATTTTGTGCCAAAGGATATGAACCCACCAAATTCACCGGAACTTCGTCCAATTGAAAAATTCTGGGCAATTATGAAAACGGAACTTCGCAAACATCCCAAAACTATAACAACAGAGCTAGAATTGAAGAAAATTTGGGTAAAAACAACAAAAACACTGGGAAAATCGGTTGTACAAAATTTGATGGGTGGAGTGAAAAGGAAGGTGCGGGCATTCGGGATGGGAGACGAAATTGAATAAAACAAATCAAAACTCATTAGTAGTTCTTCATTCCCTGAAAATTTCAAGAAAATCCGATAATCAGTTTAATTTTGATGAGTATATATGTGTGTGCCATTTTTATCGAATACACCCTTTAATAATAAAAGAAAATCATCACAGGAGGTGATATTCAGCTTTCGTCTTGTGAAATTCATGCGTATCGATTGATAATCAAAACAACACTGACAGCAGAATTTTGACACGCATTTAGAGTCGGTTTCATTCATTGCAGCAAACAAAATTCAGTTGGCTTAGAGGTGGCAGCGGTAACCATGAAAACCGAGAAAGTTAACATCATCATTACACTGGGATAAAATTATTTTCACATCTCATGGATATTTCATGAAAATTCAAGGCACTGCGCAAATTTGTTTGCCTTTTCATTGAGTAAAAGTAACGAATCCCGTTTCTAAACGACTGTTGTGAACCTCACTCACTCAAACCAATCAGAAGCAGTCGACTCAAGTTTTCTCATAATTTCGCATCACATGTCAACTTCTTGCACCACCGCGATACGACCAACGAAAACAGAAATCATCTTTTTTTTAATTACATGCTCAAGAAAATCCAACCTTGCCGCCGTCGTCGTCGTCGCCATCGTATTCGTAACCGCCGACTTCGAAGCGACAGCCGGAAACAATCTCACCGAGCGAAGACCTTATCTGCAACGAAAAACCCATCCACAACGGCATCAGCAACGAAAGCACGAAAATCGTGTTAATCCCGCGAAAAGTGTTTACGTTCCTATCGTGGCAGCTCTGTAACTGACAGCGCATTTCGGGCAAAACCCGTAAAACTAGCAGGCGAGCATCACCTTCGCCGTCATCATCATCATCAGCATCATCATCGCTGTCACGAGCGACGACAAACTAACTCCACGCTCCGGTTGCTTTGGCAGAGTGTCAGGTTGAAATCTGCGGAAGATAAGGGATAAAGTTGTGCGAACGGAGGACCAATCTGGGACTGGCTGGTGAAATTTTGCTGTGATTTCAGGTGCAATCCGAAAAAGAGGGGTTGCAAATGGGGAATCGACAGTGCAAAATTGGACAAATGCAAGACAACTATCAACAGACTTTCAGAAAGCGTATGATAATGTTGAAGAACTACCTTGAAAGAATTATTAGAATGATTGCAATCATGTGAAACCAAAAGGACTTTATAAATGATAGAGTTACAAAAGAAAGAAAAGCCAGGTGAAACTGTCTGGAATAGTAAATTTTAGGAAGAGTTCCTTTAAACTTTCAAAATTTGGGAGACCCATTGCAAGTTTGATAATTTCGGAAAAGCTTCTAGAAGAATCTTAGCCATAGAAGTTTCACTAGATTCGTGCAACTTAATTCACTAATATTCTTCTTTATGCTGGTACGTAGATTTCAGCAAGCTTTAAACAATCACTCAAATACACATTTTTGTTACCTTTCACCTAGATTATTTAAGAAGAAGCGTCCAAACTCCAATTAAAATAAATTAACGTAGTGTGGATAAACCGTGTTCCTTCCAAAAACGATACTCATTAAGATCTACCACTTTTAGCTTATCTGTTGAAAGCAACACATTTTTTCCATTTCCATCGGAAAAATCTTCTGAACGCCCCGACGTCCCGCCTCCAGCTTACTTGGATACGTGTGCGAATACTTTTTTCAACCTACTAACCCTTTTTTTCCAGCAGACGACGACGGGCGACAACGATGGCGGCCATAAAAATCGAAGCAAAGTATAAGCCTGCCCGCACGTGCGCACATTATTTTGCTAGGAAATTTGCAAACTTTACCTGAGTCTCAGCGCCCACCACCTCCCCTCCTTGCAACGGCTCAACGGGTGAAGCTTTTTCATCCGGCAGATGAATCCGGAGATTGTTTGTTTAAATATTTGAAAACTGCGTTGCTGGAATGCTGCTTATGTTTTGTGTTTTTCTTCGATGGAATTTCAGCATTTATTTCATTCGAGGGGGTTCTCATTTGAAATAGGAGAGAAGCCGGCTTCGTTTCGGAAATACTTTCCGAGGCCTGCGGCGCCGAGTGTCATATTGCCAAGAACAACTCCGCTCGACGAGAATGGAAAATGTGATTTGTATCGAAACAGTCGAGCCAGTGTGTCTCACTAATTAATGAACTGAAATGAACGCATCAACCACAAAGTAACAAAAAAAGGCGGAGCTAAGGGGGGGTATAACAGGATAATAACAATATTATAACAAACCTTGTTACGACTAACCGATTATGATATTAATTTGTTAAAGACGTTTTGATCTGGAAAATTGCATACCATACTTATAACAAAATATGATATTATGAACCGCGAAGCACAATCTATCACAATTTTGCTAAAACGTAACAAAACTGTTACAAAGTTTGTTTTGTTTTTGTTATATCTATATCATAGTTTGTTATAATTTTTTTACCTCTTGGGGATTATTTGTTAGAGTTTCTGTTATTTTAACTACATCCGAGATCTAAAGTATAACAACCTCTGTCATAAAAACAGCGTAGCTGAATAACAAAACTAGAAATAGTTTTGTTGTTTCCTTTTGGTCGGGTAAGGATTAATACAATACGTGTTCTACGAGAATTGAATAAGTGCAGCTGATTAAAAAAATAAAGGGCACTGTCAATTTGAAAGTACAAAAACAAACAACACCATTCTTCGTTCTTATATTGTTCGGTATAATCAATTAGTTAGGGTTTTTAATAAGTTTGAAGTTCAACTATTGGAAACATTAGTTGTTTCCAATAATGCATTTTACGTCATCGCTTAAGCATGATGACAAGATTGTGAGGAGATTTGACTAACGAATATTTTATCTCTAACATCAATTGTGACCCAGTTACACACAAAACATCTATTTAGAATGATTGATAATTTTTGTATTATAAATGTATTCTAAACGTATTGCAAAACATGTCAAGTTTGGAGCGGATTGTATCTCTCGTATTTTATACATCACTCTGACTAACGTTCAAGCTAAAAATACTTTTTTCACTGCTGCAAGTAAGTGTTTCATACTTTATTATTGTTCGGAAAAACATGGTTCCATAGATTTATAAAACAAATACGGGACAAAATTTGATAAGAAGTTCTAAAGAATGTTCCGATCAAAATTTGGTCAAACAGTAATGTGTGCGAGTCAATCGAAGTTTGTATTAATAAGTCAAATTCTCTTTCGTTTTCAAGTTCAGTTAATTCAAAATACAGAAAAAATATTCAGCTAAGCTTCCTTTTTACCAAATGCGAATTGCCGGGTCTTTCGTTTAACACCTGTCATAAGATTTTGTACAGTCTCCTTGTCCACTTTATTCGCCGCAGAACGCCAGTTTGTCTTGAACTGTTTCTCGCTCACAACAGCGTATTGAGTCTTCTTAAGGTTCCGCTTGACGATGGCCCAATATTGTTCGATTGGACGGAACTCTTGCGTGTTGGGAGGGTTCTTGTCCTTGGGCACCACTTGATCGTTGTTGGCAGCATACCACTCTATGGCCTTTTTGCCGTAATGGCAAGATGCCTAATCCGGCCAAAATGGAACGGAACAATTGTGTCGCTTCAAGAAAGGCAGTAGGCGTTTTTGTAGGCACTCGCTTAGATAAATTTCCTGGTTGACGGTTCCGGTCGCAATGTAAACGTTGCTCCTCAAGCCACAGGTACAGATGGCCTGCCAAACCAGCTCGTTTTTTAGCTCTATCCACGGTTGAAAGTGCCACTCCCGTCATTTTTGTGACATCGCGGACGGTGGGTTGGGATTCCGCTCGAAACTCTTTTTGTCGTCGCTGTGGCCTCCGGCTTTCGATTTCCCTCTGATCCAGCTTTCCTGGCTGTCGACAAACGTCCACCAAACACTTTTAATACGTTTGTAACAGTTGATTTAGCCACATTCAACAATTTCGCTTACTTGCCGTGAGAGTAGTTTGGATTTTCGCCATGCACGTGCAAAATTTTGAAGCGTTGTTTCTCTTCATTCAACGACATTTTGATAACTAAAGTACTAATCTCAAAATCAAAATAGAGGCATGAAGCTACACGCACACATCTTCAAAATGATGGGTGTGCAAAATTTGTGAATGCACGATGAAAGGAACTGCGTCAAGTTTAAGTCGACCAAATTTTGATCGAAACACCCTTTATATTCA
Organism: Aedes japonicus; assembly: GCA_034211315.2. NCBI lineage: Eukaryota > Metazoa > Arthropoda > Insecta > Diptera > Culicidae > Aedes > Aedes japonicus. Next base: position 12,644 of record JASCZW010009575.1, on the reverse strand, counting down.
CTTGAAATTACACTTCAACAACCATGTTTTGCAAAAAGTGTTTTTTTCATAACGAAAAATTTAAATTACAAGATTGTGCCAACGCAAAGCAAATCAAAGTTACCCTGAGTTGACTTTTCAACAATCGGAGTTGGCTTAGCAAAAAAGCTACGAACCTATCACACCATGGGCTAGTGTTCAAATCCCATGACGATGTTTTATTTTTGTATGAGGATATTTTTTTCCATTTTATGTTTTTTATGGCTTCACTTTTGTGCTTTGTACGCCATTTTAAAGTATGGAATAAAGATTATACACTTAAATTGATAACTTGTTTTTGTGATTTGACAGTACTTTCAAAGGTCTTTTATTACACGGCTTTTTTACGCGATTTGTTTTCGGCGATAGCTCCAGAACGGAACAACTTATCGACCTAATTTGAAACACCTTTTTTGGTGTGGGATAAAAGTAACCCTATGGTAGTTTTTAAAAAAAAATCAAAATTTGTGGTACTCAAAATTTTAAAAACTGTTTTTGATTTGTATGAAAAGGTAAGTAAGGCAAACAAAATCGAAGCAATTTAAAATGCCTATGCATGCGAATTGATCATCTCAAATTAGACCCTCTCGATGATCATGGTTGTCACCTTGTCGTAGGTGAGAGGGCTAATCTCATGCTAAAAGCCAGCATGGGAGACAAAGAACATGATCAGCAGTGATAGTATCAAACTCTGATTTTTTTAAATTGCCACGTCGTAGTACGTTTATTTAAAGGCACTGAAAAAGGTGTGATACTGGCGAGTTTAGCCACAATTCACTCTTAACCGGAGCTAGGAATAATCTACAAATACCTGATATCAAATAATCTAGGAAACGACAAAGGGCTCTTTTCATTTACTGGACAGTATTTTCATTGTTTCATTGTTGATCGTTTCGCTTCATTATCGAGATAGATGAGTCCTTTTGAGCAACTAATAATGAGTCCTGATGTTTTAGGTGCAGAAAATTTAAATTTATATTAAAATTTAAATGTGCGTTCTAAACGACAGCCGAGATCAGAGCACTAACTCGCACAACATATGATTAAGATAGGGATCAGACCATTCGAACTGAACAAAGGTGATCGAAAAGTGTTACATAGAACAGAAGATAATAAAGAATTGAGGGTTGGGGTTTTATGAAAGTAGTAGGATGCGGAGGGTCCGCTATGGGAGTAGCCTTGAGGCCATAGAATAATTCTTCTCAATATCGGTTAGTTTTGCTTTAATTGTATCTTGATTTAAAGTCATCCTTCTCCTAGGTCAAGTTTTTCCCTTGTCGACGGCGAGAAGGCTTATCTTATGCTATAAACATGCACGTGAGAACAAGGCTTAGACCAGTAGCAAAACTATCGCAAATTCTAGTCAATTTTCACAGCCGCGTCGTAGAACGTTCATGTAAAGGCACTAACATCCGGTGTGATACTGGCGGTTTATGCTGCAAATCACTCTTAGCATTCTTACTTTCAATCTAATGGAAAAAAACTTAAAGTACACTTTTCATTTTCATGGCCACTTCGTTTGTTGTGTGGAATGAATAATCAAAATATCTGGTTTGCTCATAAAATAATAACTGAATGTAATTACACTATTTTTGAAAGGGAGGAATGGTATTATCGGTGTTCGAAATGAAGCACATAGTCACAGAAAAGTGTAAAAGATGATGACAACTATGTATATTCGAGATAGGAAACGCCATTAGAAGCAATAAGCTACAGAATAAACCTATCCATGTGGCATACATCAGTAGCAGAGTATGGTGAATCATATACAATAGCAATTTTTTTACTTTTTGGTTAGCTTTAAGTGTCTCAAAACTTTTAGTCAAAGAAACGAATAGTCGTTGTGAGAATATAACCAATAATCTCACATACACCCTGTCTGCCTTTAAATGATAAAATCTTTTTCTCTTCACCTTATCATACTAACTGCGGTCTGCATGCGGTCTTGTAATGATGGTTGTATGGACGCGAGCGGTTGTGGAATTCAAAAATTCAAGTAGCTGCTCAGCCAGTGCAGCAAGCGGCTTAGGTTGTAAGTATATGTCTGGATCCACATTATTGAGGTAAACTCTTCACAAAAATATATAGGGTTGCAAGAGGATGTCGAACACAAATCAATAAATACGGTTTAATCCATAAATGAAAAAGAATTACAGTAGCTATCAAACACAATAACAAACCATATTCACGTGCACAGTATTACGAATAAAACAAGACACAAAAATGCATAAAACACTGAAAAAACTCAACATGAACAAGAACATACATATTAAACGAAACCGAATCAAATTTATTAAAACTATTTGAATCATCACGATAAAAACAGTGACCGGATGGGCACCATAGCCTAGGAACGTATGTGTTTTGATGTAAAATAGAGGCTCATAGAAGGGAATTTTAACAATAAAAGGGTCCAGAACAGATTTAAAAAAATAAGAATTGTAATTAGAAATTAGAAGAGAAATTAGTATTTTCCATTTAATTTCAACTACCTTCGCTTATCTTTGACAGATACGCGTATTTCGTCTACAATGTGCAGACTTCTTCAGTGTCTCGTACTAATAACTCGACTTGTCCACTAAGTCGAGTTATTAGTACGAGACACTGAAGAGTCTGCATTGTAGACGAAATACGCGTATCTGTCGAAGATAAGCAAAGGTAGTTGGATAAATGGAAAATACTACGGCATTTTACAAATCCGATGAAATTTTCACTTTCAATCGCACCAGCGACTCACAGAGAGAGCACTGGCGCGTTCTCACCACAGTGTACGCAGCAGCGATCGCAGGCGAGAGCACGTGGGTGAAGACAGATAAAAGCACGTGAGAGCGGTCGTTTTAAAGAAAGAGTGATTCACTCACTCCAAGCCATCCCCTCACTGGCGCACACTTTCTCTCTGTCTATTTACCACCGAATAAAAGAGCACTTTGCATTATCTGCGGTGAGTTATGGTTGTATCCTCTGTGAAGGAAGAAATCTCACGCACTGGCGTAACATTAGTGCGAAATGCCATCTCTGCCTGTGAAAAGAGCTTTATAACATCCCTCTCCCGCATGAATAAGAACCATACCAAAATAAATTGAGCGTGTAGGGTCAACACATTTTTTCACAAGGACAACATTTCCCAAACATGACGGTAATACCAACAATCAATATGCAACTAGCGATTTGAAATTGGTTCACTGTTGTAGAACCCTTGGTCCGCATTACACCTTGAAGCCAGCACCTTGTTATACATATTTGCGCCTTTGTTTTGATTTGCTGTGTTATTTTGACAGAGTATTTGAGAGTGTGTTCATGTGAGTTCATTATAAGGGGTGCATTATTGAGCTTGGGACCGAGCTTGGGACGATGTTCTAGTACTGACTGAGCCAAGAAAAAAATCGTTTTTGTATGGGACCTACTGGTCTTAGAGTTAGTCTATGGTAATACTTCTTTCCCTGAGGTTGCTGAGAGTTTTGAGTAATTTACGTGTGAATCTTACTTCTCCTCATTGTTTACTAAATCAAATACGTTTGTTTGAAAGAGAACTTGAGATTTGATTTGCGTGGCATAAGCCTTCTAAATTTTGTTTACAAATGTAGTCAAACCTTCTTCATAAAGCCTGACTACCCTAAATTTTGGACACCAAAATAATAGCAGCAAAATAATTTCTCATATAATATAATTCAACAAACCTGATTGTTTATTTAACAAAAATAGAGTTATATCTACATTCAAAATAGCTGATAGATCACAATCCTTCTTTTTGTAAAATTCTCGATCTTTCCGTGGTACACCCGCCATCAGGTTCCGTACGGTATCCTCAGATACGCCCGCCGTAACGATTCTCCATTTTCTCTTAAAATCATCGGTACCATTTGCTGTCTTCTTAGTTTCGACGAGTTGCCGCTTAGCTAGAGCCCAGTACTTCTCTATTGGGTGAAGTTCTGGACATTTTAGTGGATTGGCTGTTTTTGGCATGTAATTTTACATAGGATAAGCCTTATTTGGTTGATCTTTAGCCACTTCGAGCAAACTATTCAAGAATACCAGGGTAAATGGTGGTAAGACCAGCCATATCATCGTTCACAGAGCCGTATGGGGCTTGAAAAAACCTCTATTCGATTCTCGAGGAAATTCCACATTGGACTAGCAATATTTTGATGATCTTGAGCCTCTCTGTGCAAAGATGTCTATAAATTATTTAAGTATATATGGGGTAAAATAAGCTCTATAACTTCACAACCATATCCGTGCGGTGATTGAAAAAACCAGTTCCATTCGATTCCTCAGACAATTTCCACGCGGAAATGACCATGTTTACAAGCCGCGCCCAAAAGCGACAAAAGTTTCTAATTTTTTCGTTAGTTTTCATCAGTTCTTGCCCACTGTGCATCCTCATGCGATCCCAGTGGTGGACAGCAATTTCTGCTAGAACCAAAGATGTGAAGAGCAAGTATCGATAGATCCGATAGCATTCGACAGGCTGTGAAACTGAATGTTAAGCAGTATTTTGAAAGAAACAACCGGGCGGTCCAGTCCTGGTTCCTTTTTCACAACGGCGGATGGATGTCATCATTTCTTCCATTTGAAAAACGTGACGATTGATTATACTAACCCGGCGACCTGACGAGTCAGTTGTCAGAATCCGACTCTTTTGTTGAAACCTTACTTAAGCTTTAACCGCTCTCTCTTTCTCTTTCTATCCTCAAACATTCTCAACTTTCGTTCAACTGGCGTAAAACCAGGAAAATAAATAGGCTTTAGTAAGCATAACATAACGGTTTTTCAGAATCCCCCTGTTACTTCGGCATTGAAATCTCGACATAATAAACAATATTTAATAACGATCTATCAATCGCCCAACTACCCAAGTTACTGCGACTTTTTGTTTTGGTGCCGAATCCATTAAAATCAAGACCATTACAATTTTTGGTGCAAGCCAACTGTTAAAACTGACTCCATCTCCTATCGATCCATTTCACACCGTTTCGCCAAATTGTCCAAAGAACCTCTTTCCGCAGCAAAACCAACTTTGCATCCAAAGTTGGAATGAATTTCACGCTCGAAGATTCCTTGGCTGGAAGCCTGTGACTGACCCCAAACGACACGAAGAGTCCTGCAATATATTAGTCCGAAAATTAAATTTATCTATTGCCGTCTTCCGGGAACGAGGCCGAAGCGAGGCAGCACCGGCAGTAACTCTTCTGAGCCGGAAGGCCAACAGCCATTTCGGTAGACCATCATAAATTTTTACTACCGTGCCTAACTTGTACTGGAACTTCTCGAGGCAGTAACAGCGACGCAGAACAATAGGACACCAGTGACCAACGCCTCCTGAATTCTGGGAGTCAGAGGCTTTTAAAAAGTTTTTCCGTTCTGACAGAAAATTCTTAAAAGGGCAATAAATTTCCCAAGTCTCAGTTAGGAAATTTTCCAATATAAACAAATTAGGCCGCTGTCGATCGAAGCAAGCCAGTGTCGGGGTGTCGTTTCCCTAAAATGTGGCCACCTGTCAGGGCGGATGATTGGTTGAGGTAACGTGCTTGGCTATTTTTCTCGAGTCATAATAAAAGCAATTACAGCGAATGGCAGCGACGACGACGAAGACGGCGTTGAGATTCGATCGGGAAGCTATTAATTAGAGGAAAATGAACAACCCACTTCCTTGGCGATTCTCTCGATTGGATAGGAGATGGGTGCTTTCTGCAGGAAGTGATAACCAACACGCGACGTTTTCTTCATTCTTGCTTCGATTGCACTGGCAGTGCGACAACACTTTGGAGGATAAGGAATTTAATCTCTGCTGAGACAAGCATAAATCCCGGAATGTTTTTTTTGTGTGCGATTTGCTTCGTACGGTTTCAGCATTGCCGCCATCGTCGTCTTCCTCGTCGTCGGTGGATGGCAAAAACGCGGTAGGAGGGGAGATACAGCTTACGCCGGCTCGTGCTGTATTCAGTATGTTGGCATGTGAGAATGGGAAGTCTTCTTCCGCCTTCGCTCAGGGTCTGACTAATGGAAATTACTGAACGAGGCATCTAAAGGGTTGAATAGCAATTCGTTCTTTGAATTCTATTCCGCATTTGTCGACAATTAATTTGCGTTTGTATTAGTGTGTTATTAAATGAAATTATAAGCCATAGTTTTGTAGTAGGCATGGAAACGAATTCCAAAAATACAGTGTTCAATTTGATACATATGTGTCAAGTGTATCAAGTAGAGCGAATCGCAAATCGACCACGTTTTGATTGAAGGAAGACACTTCTCGGATAGTATCGATACCAGGACCTATCGCGGCGCCAACAGTGAATCAGACCACTATTCTATACCGGCGCTCGCCACGGCATAATCTGGAGCGGCTGAAGCTACCCGAAGTCGCAACCAACTACACGCAAAGCCCTATAGCAGCGTTGCCGGAAGAGGGAGAGCCAATCGAAGCCGGTCTTGAGAACTGCTGGAGTACCGTCGAAGCAGCCGTCAACAGAGCTCGAAAAAATTGACACCCGTCGTGAACGATGAGTTAAAAAAATATTCGGTAGGTACAATTTTCGCTCTCTTCATTTCTGTTATGTCGAGTCATGCAATATATTCGTGTTTACTATTTTGCTATGCTCAGTCATTCCGTTGTCCCCGTGTTCCACACAACTCATTCCACATCACAGCCAGCAGCACGGCTATTCAAGCCTACAAGAGATTTTAGGTTGCTTGACTGAATGTTCTTATAACCAGTCATTCATTTTCGCGTTCGTGAGTGATTTTTTCTGCACAGGATTTCAACAGTATTCCCGAACATGGCTGAAGGCGTAGCGAAGCCGAAAAGGCTAAATGGCCGAAATCGCTACAGAGTTTGTGGGGCATTTGTTCGAGAAAAAGGCATTTGCAGGATCGATTCGAGAAGTTTTGGTTTTTTCACTTCAATGATTCTCCAAATGAATGCCTTGTACTTTCGTCTTCACGGTAGAACAGTTGAAATTGAATGAGTTGTTTGCATTTACGTACATTCCCTGCTTCTGGAACGAATGAATGATCAAAGTAAAGCAACACAAAACAAGTTGACTCATCTTCGCACAAGAGATTCATGAAGGCAAATTTGTGCCTTCTTCATGTTCGCTAGGAACAGTGCGTGATGACTAATATTTTCGACTCAGTCAGGAATTGCAATTCGAGAATTGAATATGATATTTTTTAAGCTCTGGCCGTCAACAACGCAGCAGAAAGTGCCATAAAGTTTTTGAAAGAAATCTGCGGAACGATTGGCTCGACGATGAGTGCCAAACAGTTGTAGATACGAGAAGAATGCATCGCGGGCGTTGATGCTGTAGCAAGGGACCGTCAAGATGTGGAGCGAAAGACAGCAAACTCATCTCCGGTTAGAATGCGAAGAAATAGAGAAGCTACATCGTTCTCAATATACCACGAAATTCTACAAGAACCTTAACGCGATCCCGTAAAGGTTGAGTGCCGCGAGCCGAAATGTGTCGGGATAACGATGGAGCTATCTTGACGGATGAAGATGATTGGAAGGTGGAAACATCACTACGATGAACACCTGGAGAATGAATGGCTTCATTGGTATGGTGGACGAGGGTGCCCTGTCAACTTCCACGATAAGTGAAGAGGATGCTATAGAATAACAAGGCAGCTGGGAGGGACGGCATCGGAGCGGAACTTATAAAAATAGGCCCGGATGAGTTGGTGACTTGTCTGCATCGGCTGATAGTCAAGATCTGGGATACAGAACAGCTACCGGAGTTATATGCCCAATGTACAACAAGGGCAACGAGTTAGAATATGAGAACTATCGAGCGATCACTATTCTCAACGCGGTCTACAAAGTGCTGCCCTAGATTATCTTCCGTCGTCTATCGCCGCTTGTAAGCAGATTCGTAAGAAGTTATCAAGCCGGTTTTTGTGAACGGTCGATCGACAACTGACCAAATCTTTGCGTTACGGCAGATCCTCCCAAAGTGTCGCGAATATCGAGTTCCTACGCACCACTTATTTATCGATTTCAAGGCCGCATATGATACTATTGATCATGAAGAGCTTTGGAAGATTATGGACGAGAATGTTTTCTCTCGGGAAACTGACCAGAATTTTCAAGGCTACGTTGGATGGTGTACAATATTACGTGACGTTATTGGGAGCGTTATCGTTTGAAATACGCCAAAGACATTGGCAAGTTGATGGTCTTTCTGCCTTCCAGTTCAAGATTGTGCCAGAAGCTGTTGTGAAACATGCGGACTTCGACATGCGAAGTTTACGATTTTTGAACGAATCAGGCCAGTTTATCTCGCTTCGCCCTGACGACGTGGACATCGTCGGCAGAGCTTTCTAGGTGGTAGCTGATCAGTACCCCAAGCTGAAACGTGAAGCGGAAAAGGTTGGATTGAAGGTAAATGCGTCGAAGACTAAGTATCTGTTGGCTGGAGGAACCGAGCTCTGTCACGCTCGCAAAGCCAGAAATGTGACAATCGACGGAGATAAGTTCAAGGTGGTGGATGAGTGTGTGTACCTCGGAACATTGGTTACGTCGGATAACAACTGCAGCAGGGAAATTCGGAGACGCATTATTACCGGAAATCGTGCCTACTATAAACTCCACAAGACCTTGAGGTCTGGTGAACTTCGCCCCCGCACAGTGTGCCATGTACAAAATGCTGATTATCTACAGGCACGAGACGTGGACAATGGTCGAAGCGGACTTGCAAGCACTTGGAGTTTTTGAACGTCGCGTGCTTAGGACCATCTTTGGCGGTGTATATGAAAATGACGTTTGGAGGAGAAGGATAAACTACGAGTTGGCGCAACTCTATGGTGAACACATTAACCCGCAAGTCACTAAAACTGGAAAGGTACAATGGGCGGAACATGTTGTTTGTCTCGAATCCGTCCGGTACAAGACGCAGAGCTTCGCAGTGAGCTAGGTGGTTAAACCAAGTGGCGCAAGACCGTGGTAGTGTGGGACATTCGAAGAACTGGAGACAAGCACCTCGCAACCGAGTTTTATGGAGAAATATCGTGACACAGGTGCGGTCCTAATATGGATTTTCAAGGTGATATTTCTCAAAGGTGATAATCCTCGGGTGATAATCCTCATGACATTAGCACGGGAAAATGCTTGCCTAATAACGTTAAAGGGGAAGCAAAAATACCAAAACCGGGTATTGTAGTAGAATGCGCACTGACAAAACTACCAGTGCAGCTTCGATCGCTAGTAACCGCATGGGTCGGCCCGACGGAGTTGACGCCAGCTCCATCCAGTCGAACTCTAACCATGGCATGAGGGTAGGCCGACGAGAGAAATAAATAGTAAAAAAAACTATCTGGCAATCGGTGGCACGCAGGCGCTTACTAAACGTCACCTTTTTGCCTGTTGAAGGTGGTAGATTCGTCCGTGCCTCGACTCTACCCGCAGTGGGATGTTGGCAGGGTGACGTCAGCGGATCGGTGCTATCTTCTCGTGCCCATGTGCGCATCAATTTTTCAATACATCTGTTCTCTTTCCAGCCACCGTGCACTGACCCGGAACTCTCACACTGTTATGTATCGCACCATGCTGGCAAAAACGACATTGTCATCCACTCTTGGTGCCTCATGGTGATGAGCTGAAAGACATGCTCCTTCTATCGCCAGCAATTTTTTTTAGTTTTATTTCCAGCCGTATGCTTGCACTCCTCCCAGCTTTGTTGGTAAAACTAAATTTAAAACATGTTTGTCTTTTCTGAAAACACCTCCTCTAATCAGCTTCTTCAAGCATGGGGTTGCGATTTCTCTGGGATGATCACTCGGGTGCATATTTCTATCTCTCTTCTGTACGTGGATCCTAACCCGAATCTCCAAATTTTTTCCTATTTTTCTTGTAGGGTGTTCAAACACATACGGGAAGCGAGAGGAATTGACAGTTCGCGCACAGAGCAAAGGACTGCGCTGGCACTGACGTGATGGAACCTGAATCTTAACATCAGAAAAAAGTGACTGGAGAACAGGATGAACTTACATAAAACGAGGCCTCGAAAGATAGAATAGTGATGAAACGAGACTACCAAATCCGGCAGCGGTGAGTTTAATTTCTGGCAGTCGATCGACTTAAAAAAATCTTCACAGCTAACAAACGCAGCACTTCTTTAATATACAAATTCGCCATTGGTGATTGGCTTGAAAACTATCAATTTAATAACCCCGGCAATGAGCCACAATGGCGATAAGCAATAAGCGCTTGGTGCTTTTGAAAGAAAGAAGAACAACATTATGAAATCAGTAACATTTTACTTAAAAATGTTGGGAAGATATGGTATTTTGGCATAAATCAACAATGATTTTAACCGGTGACTCTCCCCACATTGAAATAATTCTGCTCTCTTCAGTGCTCCTCGATGATCCTCATTCGCCTGCTATCGCTTTGATGAGGGCGCAACGCTTTTGGTATCCTCAACATGATATACGATGGTAGAAACAAAACGAAAATCTTTCAGGTGAGTTCGCGTTTGTAATGGCTGGCCAATTACCTTTTAACTGAGCATCTTGCTTTTCCAGGTGCATCCTGGCTTTAAAGGCCCAAGTTTTACAAAGTGTAGACCCGCCTCTTAACAACGTGAAATGAGTCAAAACTTATAGAAGACCATAATGATTTTCCGGGCATTCTGATGAAGATTATTGTAATAACGCAGAACCTTCATAAAACCTATTGGCTGCCTTGAGAGCCGAAAGCATGGGTTAAATGAAAAAGATTGCGGCTGTCAAGCTTCACTGGGATATCGTGGTTGGATTTTTTTTTATCTACTTTGTTCGATTTTCTGATCTTCTGATACATTGAGCAGTGAATAATATCTCGGAAGAAGTTATAGTGTTGCGGGAGATTTTGTTGGGTAGCAAAATTTAGATGGAACAATCTTATGCGCATTTAATTTTATAGTAAAATACAAGCTGAACCCAGTTTGCAAGGCAACTGGCGCATGGCCACGCTTTTTTTATTCAGTGAATGAAAATTAATTAAACTGGCGCGTTTATGGTTCTGGATGAATCTAGTTAAAATTTTTCAACCCTTAGACCAGTTGTTTCTACCGGTTTACTCACTGCATGGTATTTCCAGAGACAAAAAAAGAGCAAAAGAGCCATATCTTGTCAGTTTTGTACGTAATTTTTCTTGCATAATCTAAGATTAACAAGCATGCATAATGTAGCACTGAGTAACTCAACAATTCTTGACTAAAGAAGATGGGTTAAATCTTTTTTATCCAAGAATATGCTTCTTATCCGAGATACACCTGTGACTGTGTTTTAGTTGCATGGATAATTCTCATGTTTAGTTCAAATGTCTGTTGTTTCATTGGTTTGAAGCCCTCCTTCCCCCTCCACGTTTATTTTGTAAGAGTCCTCCCCTTCAGACAGAGGAAGGGCTTCTGAACTAATCGCAGAACAACTATACCGGCCTTATGGCCTATATAGGTTTTCATAACAGTGAGTATGATTCTCATGTTTGTTGACTTGTTTGTGCCTAATATTCACTTGGAAGGCCCGCCACTTTCAAGAGAGGAGGAGTCTCAAACCTCTGTAAAAACATTTCTTGGTTCTAGCCCACATCTATTTACAAATTGTGGTTTCCATTTGCTTGATTAGTTCTCCAATTAGCACGAAATTTGTACATTTCATTGGTGTGGGGAGCACCTTCCAGATGCAGAGGGTCTCGAACCATCCAAACAACCTACCCCCGACTCGAAAATGCTTTGCAAAAAATTGTCATACCAGTTGGGATAATTCTCTGTACTCTTTCTGGACCTTAATACTCCTACATGCAAATTAGCATAGCAGTAGGGATAATTATCATGTTTTGGCTTAAGTTAGTATTTCATTTGTATGAGGCCCATACCAGGAGAAGGGCTTCGTCCACCATAAAACATTTGTGCCTAAAAACTCACCCAGCAATTTTTCGTTTCATTTTAGCAGACGTTAGTTCTCGAGTTATGCAGGAATTTGCTATCATTGCATGGATCCCCCTTTGCTATGACGGGAGAAGTCTCAGGAGCTATCATAAGATGATTTCCAGACCCCAGACTAAGATACAAATTTACAAAGCAGTGAGAATAGTTCTCATGTTTGGTTGAAATTTGTGTTTCATTTATTACCCAGAGCCCACTTTTTAAAAGGGAGAGGGACTTTTAAGCACCATAAAAACGTTATTTTCCAAAAGCTATTCATTCCAAAGTTGGTTCTTTTGCAACCACGATTAGTTCCCGGTAATGCAGAAATTTGTGTTTCATTTGTATGGAAGTCCTCCTCCCCCCTTAGAAAAGGCGAAGGAGTCAAACCACGTGAAAACAGCATATATCTTCTTCTAACGAAACCTCCACATGCCAAATTTGGTTCAATTTACTGTATAATAATAAAACTGTCTCCAGTTATGCGAATATTTGTATTCATTTGTTTAAAGAGATCATGAAATATGGCGGAAAGTCACAAATCTTATGAAACATTTCACTTCTTAAAAAAATACTACATGCCAAATTTGGTCATTTCCCTTTACCTTGGAACACAGAGAGGTTTCTCACAGAAGAAGAGAGGACTTTAAAAAAAGATTGCGTTCATTGTCTCCAAGATCCCCTTCCAGAAAGGAGGGTCTCAAATCACCATCATAGAACTAA
>JASCZW010009574.1:0-41597 GCA_034211315.2 Aedes japonicus | reverse complement strand
GTTTTGATGTGTAGACTATTTTCAGTGCCAGAAATCAACCATAATCTTATTGGGATTCAGTTATTCGACTTTATTGAATGGTTTAGGGTATTTCGGATAGCAAAATAGTAGATTTAATTCTCTTTTTTTTATGTTTGGAGGATTCTATGAAATTGAAGAAGAAGAATCTACTCTTTTTTTTGATTAATTGGATAAACTTCTTGAAATTTTTTATACTTCCCTGCTAAACCTTAGGGAAGTTTTCTTATCGATCAAATCTCCCAAACGAGGTGAGATAAAAACCAAGTAATGGTCATTTATTCATGAGTTTGTGTCCTAGTCCAAAGAACGATTTGAACGGTTGGGGAGATGAAGTTTACCATATTTTTATAAGGTGTTATGAGCAATGAATATCATTATGGTCATATGAATGATTTGTGTATAGACTGCTTCTTCTGTTCGGCAGTGAATATCTCTTGAATTTTAGGGAAGCTCTTTCCTGATCTTCTATAAAGCTCTTTTCTGAAATTCTGGGTAGTTTTCTCCTAAAGTTTCAGCAAGCTTCCTCATTAACTTCATGATTGTCACATCTGATTTCTTTATAAATTCACATCTGAAAACTAAACCTTACCTTCCAGGAACAGGTGACACTTTTTTTTTCCTAAACTCAGTTACTATCTAAATTTCTGGTGAGTCCCAATGCGAGGAAAGTTTTTCCCAAACTTCGGGAAAGTTATCTTTAAAGTTTCTTGAAAAATCTTCTCAAATTAGCTCAGAGAAGTTTTCTTCTGATCTTCGGGGAAGTTTCCTGAATTTCTATAAAACATCCTGCTTTAACTACTTTAACCTCCTGAACTTCTGGGAATTCCTGATCTTCGAGAAAACCAAATTTTTTTTTAGTTGTTTGATTATCGAGATTTTCAGCCCAGGGCTGGTTCATCCCTCGTCGGAGTCACTCAAATACCTTTTTGGGTATTTTCATCACTTGTCCGGGGGTGAGATTCGAACTCGTGACTTTGGCGTGAAAGGTATGGATGTTAACCACTACGCCTGGGTCGCCCCCAGAAAACCTCATTCTGAACTTCAGGAAAGCTCTCTAGCATTTATGAGTAGTTACAACTAAGATTTTGGGAAATTTCCTTCGGAACTTCTGGAAAGTTCTGACCTGAACTACAGAGTAATTCTTGAAATTTTTGAAAAATTCCTTCTTGAACTTATAGGTAGTTCTCTTTCTGGTAATTTTTTTCCTGATTTTATTCTATTTAAACATCTGATAAGTCCTCATCCTGAACTTTGAAGAAAAATGCACCGAAACTTTGGGAAAGTCCGGTCTAGAATTTCTAGGAAAATTCCCTAAAATTTTTGGAAGTTCTTTTTGAACTTCTAAGAAGTCTTCTTCTGAACATATGGGAAGTTTGTTCCTGAACGTCTGAAAAAAAATCTTGCTCAACCTATTAGGAAGTACCGACTATTCTTCTTTATAAACTTAAAATTTATAAAGATAAATTCTGAAAAGTTCTCCCTGAACTTCAAAGAAGTTTTTTGAAATTTTTAGGAAATTCCTTCTTGAACTTATGGGTAGTGCCCTCTCTGGCCTACTGCCACACTACTGACATCTGTTCAGCTTTATCATCCATCACAGTGTGCTCAACAGATGGCGCAGGTGTGTTAGTGAACATGATTTTTAGTGAAAATGTTCGATGTGTTATGTCTGTTTGTCTGTGATATGAATGATAATTAACGGAGATGGATTAATATAAAAATTTAAACATTCTCATAAAAAAAAACTCGAGTTGTTACGGTCTTTGGTGATAATTTTTGATGCTGCTGATCGAAAATTATGCAGAAAAAATGCAAAACTACCAAATTTAAAAAGATTTTTTTCCCTAAAGGGGACAAAAGGGGACAAGCAATTTTGCATAGATCTTGTAGATGGAGGTTTGTACTTTCAGTTCACGGACTCTGTGTTTGCAAATATTTGCAAATAAAGAAATAAGATATCTTACAAATCCGTATATTTTTTTACACTTCAACCCCTACAACTTTTTTAATACAACAACTAGCAACTATCTTGTATCTTAAAAATGTGCGTCATGTTATACCCTAAAAGTCATCTCTGCAAAGTTTTCAAATTCAAGTTGAAATAAAAAAGTTACAGCAAAAAAACTGTTTTTTCAAGTCCCACCCTAAGGAAAGTTAGAAAAACTGTTATAAAACGATACGTAGATGAGATAGAATTAAAATTTTTTCACCAAAGTTTCATTAAATTAAAATATCTACAATTCTGTTGAAGCAAAAAATCCTCTAAGCCATAAGAATAAAAAGTTGAAATTTTTATTATGAACATAAAAGGACCACCCTAGTCACAACCCAAACCAAAAGATAGATCTTATTTTAAAAATCAAATCTCCCGAGGACACCATCTGTCTAAAGTTAATGGTTTTCCAGTTATCGATTTTTGTCTTGAAATTTGTTCATTCGGACCATAGTGCTCTGGTGAGTTTTTTCCTGAAATTCGGGGAAGTTTTTTCTTAAGCTTGTTCTATTTAAACATCTGATAAGTCCCATCCTTAACTCCGGGAAAAATTGCACCGAAACTATGCGAAAGTCCGCTCTGGCATTTCTAGGAAAATTCCTTTAATTTTTTTGGAAGTTTCTTCCTGAACTTCTAAGCATTTCATTCTCTGAACTTTTGGGAAGTTTTCTCCTGAACTTCGGGGAATTTTGTCCTTGAACTTCAGAGAAAATCTTGCTACCAACTATTATGAACGTTTCTTTCTGTTTTTGAAGAGATTTCTTCATGAATTTTGAGAAACCCTCATTCTGAAATTCTGAAATGTTCTCTTCTGAACGTCGCGTAAGCTCTCTAGCATTTCTGGGAAGTTCCAACTAAACTTCTGAGAAGAAGATGTTTCTTCTGGAACTTCTGAAAAATCGTTTCCTGAGCTTCCTAGATGTTCTCACCTGAATTTTTAAAACGTTCTGAGCTTTGTAGAAGTTTGTTTCGAAATTTTTGTGATATTTTAGATAGCGTCCTCCCTGGTTAGCGTTCCTCCTGAACTTTGGGAAGGTTTTTTTTCCTGGACTTCTGGGAAGTCCATCTTGTATTTCCGGGAAAACTCCATAACCTCTGGAATGTTCCAAACTTCTTAGTAGTCCTGTCCTATAAACTTCTTATCTGAGATGTCCTTACCTGATTTATTCTCCTTTATCTCTGGGAAAAGTTGGACTTCGAAGAAGTTTGATCCTGATTTGTTTTGGTATACTATTGAATATGGAATATGGGATAGTAGTTCAACAAGAAAACTTTTTTTCTATACTTCGAGAAATCTAAGACAAATTTCATAAACCACTTAACTTGTGGGTCGAATTTATAATACCATGTGCAAATGTACTGAAACAATTCGTTTCGAAGTTCTTAAGAAAAAAAAAATAGACTGTCAGCAATAGCAAAATAGATCTGTCGAGCAAAATGACAGTCGACTCAATTTCTATAATTGGACCCTTAATATCTAATCGCAAGATTCATAAACGCAAATTTAAACGATAGTTTTGCTTAACAATTCACTTATTCTCTTGAGGTTCTCTCTCTCTCTCTCTCTCTCTCTCTCTCTCTCTTTCTCTCTCTCTCTCTCTCACACCTCTTTCTACCCCCCATCCACCTCTATCTCTCTCTCTCTCTCTCTCTCTCTCTCTCTCTCTCTCTCTCTCTCTCTCTCTCTCTCTCTCTCTCTCTCTTTCTATCTCATTATCTACCCCCCCCCCCCTCTCTCTCTCTCTCTCTCTCTTTCTCTCTCGTTCTATCTCATTATCTCCCCCCCCCCCCTCTCTCTCTCTCTCTCTCTCTCTCTCTTTCTCTCTCTCTCTCACTACTACATGCGGTCAGCCGTTTCTCAAGTACCAAAAATTAATGTCACACTCACCAAAAAGTCATTGTAAGTATCACACATTTTGTCGAGTGGCTTAAAATACGAACTTCTTTCGTACATTCCACAAAACTCACATAAATCAACATTTCATAAAAACGTCAATTCTTTACCTTAGTTCAGTCCACGACTTTACACAGTTTTAAAACATACGAAACTCTCGCTATTTACCACAAATTAAAATATATACTATCGTCGTAAAAATTACGAATTTATTTCGTTGCAGCGCGGGCATTTCCTTAATTCTTATCTATATAAATCTGCATAGATATGTTTTCAAAAGTGTAACTCAACACAGAGAAACTTAACAATGAATATCAGAGTTGGAAAAATTCGATGCGTCACATAGTCCACTGAACAAAAATTCGTATGTCAAAACAAACTTTAATGAACACTTGTCAGAACTTGCCAAAGTCTGTAAATTATGGGCAGAATAACACCTAAACAAGGCAAGTTTCATCTGTTAAAACATCCAACGAATTATTATGCGAAAAAAGGTTGTTAGAAGTCTAATCCAACCTGCTAATTTTGAATGTAATTAAATTATAGCCTACAAAGCGGTACCCTTTCGAAGCGTTGCAAATGTTAATATGCTAATGTTAATGTTAATATGTAAATATATTTTGGTAAATATATTAATGTAAATAGAAGAATGTACATATATTGAAGTAAATAAATAAATGTAAGTACACAAATTTTCAATATGTTAACAAAGACAAACATACATAGCACTTGCAGTTTCTTCATAATCTACACATCAAACGGTCAATTTTAATGTTTCTTAGTTGGTAGTATCGCCACCGGGAGCGCGCATAGTCGATTTTCTTACATCTGACGTTAGTACACCACCGCCATCTGCTCAGTTTTATCACCAATTATTACATTGTGTTCAACAGATGGTGCAGGTGCGTTAGTGAGGATGATTTGTAGTGTAAAATGTTCAATGTGTTATGTCTGTTTGTCTGTGATATGAATGTTAATAAACAAATCGAGATGGTTAACTTTTTTTTTAACATTTCCATTAAAAAAAACTCACGTTGTTAGGCTCTTTGATGATAATTGTTGATGCTGCTGATCAAAGATAAGGCCGGGAAAATGCAAAACAATTAATTATAATATGTCAAACATCAACAAAATGTAGCTGGATGTTTGTACACCAGTTCACGTATTCCGTGTTTGCAAATATTTTAAAATGAGGGAGTAAAATAACGTGCAAAAATGTTTTTTATACGCTTCAACCTCTTAACTTTATTATACAATAACTAGCAACTATCTTGTATCTTCTATATTTGGCCCTAAAAGCCATCCCTACAAAATTTTAAAATTCATATTGAAATAAAAAAAATACAGAAAAAAACTGTTTTTTAGGTCTCACCCTAAAACTTTAGGGCGAATCTAACATTCAGAGACTCTCTTTGATTACTAAATTAAAATATCTACAATTCTCTAGAAGCAAAAAAAAAACCATTTATGAACATAAAAGGACCACCCTAGTCACCCCCTAAACTGAAAGATAGATCTCCTTTTTTAAATTAAATCTTTCGATGATGTCTTCGTTAATGGTTTGCGAGTTGTCGATTTTTGTCACGAAATTTGTTCATTCGTACCATAGTGCGTTGTCGAGGCATTTTATAAAAATTAAAGTGTAGAAGTCTAAGTGCTTTATCTTCGCGTTATTTTATCGTCACCTTTGTATGGGTCCCTTCTCATTGTTCAATTCCGGGCAATGAGAAAGCGGACTCGCTTGCAAAGGTGGGCGCTATAGAAGGCGATATTTATGATCGACAAATCGCCTTCAACGAATTTTTTACTATTTTTCGTCAACAGTGGAGTAAAGGAGATTTGGGGCGATGGCAACATTCTATCATTCCAAAGGTGTCGAAGAAATCTTGGTTTAGCGGGATGGATGTGGGTCGAGACTTCATTCGTGTCATGTCTCGCTTCATGTCCAATCATCATTCTTTGAACGCTCATTTATACCGGGTTGGGCTGAGCGACAGCAATCTCTGTGAGTGTGGACAAGGCTATCAGGACGCAGATCACGTTATTTGGTCTTGTGCTGAGCATTCTGGAGTCAGATCTGAGCTTTATGATTCCCTTCGGGCTCGAGGTAGACAACCCAATGTGCCAATTCGAGATTTTTTGGCTGTACGTGATTTGGAGTACATGAAACTCATTTATGTGTTTTTGACTAACATTAGCCTTAGATTGTAGTTAGTTTAACCTGTATGTTTACTATAAGTTTTTTTTATATATATGAATGTGTGTGTTTTTTTTTCTTTTTCAAAAATTGTTCAAGTCAAAAGAAAACCATAAATTGTATAGTTATAAGTGTTTCAATAATTTAGAATTTAAATTTAATATGTTATGTAAACCATACTTTAAATTCCCACCCTCTTTCCCAACCGTAATTTGTAATTCCTATTAACCTCGAGACGGCCGCGAGTAATCGGCTCCTCCCTCCTAACTTTAGTTTTAAGATAAATGATGTATAAAAGTATGAAAATTTGGCTCTGTAAAGTTAATTCGATTGAGCCTGTACAAATAAATGATTATTAAAAAAAAAAGTGTAGAAGTTATAGAAAAACAACTACCATTTTTTTTCTAACGAGTTATTGAGTTGAAGCTCAAATCAAACACGGATATATTTAGGATTTTTCCCGCTCGCTTTTTTTTATGTTATTTTACTTGAATGAGCGTTCTGTTTATTGCAATCATAATATTCTATCCAAACCTTTTGTGCTGTCTTCCCTTGATTTCAAATTGTCCGGCGCAAAACTTCCTCAATTGACTACTAAAGTCAGCATGGAACCGTCAATATCAGTCCACGATGTCTAATCGTCACGTTCTAGGTATTGGATTTCATCCGTCGTTGCAATGTTTCTTGGCACTGTGGTTCCGATCGTAATGTTAGATTGGTGAGTGGGGCTGCTAGCCTAGTTTTGTTTACCCAGGAATCATGTGCTTCGAAAGCCATTATTTTATTTAACAATCAGTACATTCCGTACATTCAAAACGTACGATACAAAAAAAGCTTGTTATACATACGAGCACAAAAAAAACTGTTTTAAGAATACGAATATTTCGTAAATTTATTTACGAGTTTTTCGTGGATTTCGTTAGATGATTGAACCTCTTAAACGACGAAAATTTTAACTTGATATAATGAAATATAGTTGATCACCTGGCAGCCTTGGAAAATAGAAAAGAGAATTTAAGCAAACAATAATGCGAAATAAATTTCATTTGAGTATGATCACTGGAAAACGGAAACTTAATAAATAAAAAAAAACGAAATAGTTTTTTTTCGTTAATTCTTGTTTCCTACTGGGCCCATAAATGATTCTTCATGTCTGTGAAAAAGTTAGTTCTTGAATTAATTATTTTGGACGAAGAAAATTTTGTTTTGTAGAATTTGTCGTACATGATATTTTTTGATAAAGAACAGAACTACCAATTATTACGAAATTGTGAGAAATCGTTTTTTTTTCTATGGAATTTATTAAATTTATGGGACCCGAAAGATTCTAAGATTGATTTTTCTTTCGCGGGAACAACGCCGTGAAAGAAAAACACACCTGTTTTTAGCAGAGCATACTTTGATAATTTTTTGTTTTGAGGTTCGCTCAAAATCTTCATCTAGAAAATTTGCTGCGTTGAGAAAAACTCTGCGAAGAAGTTGGGCCTGTTTACGATTCGGTTAAGAAAATAATATGGATTGGAATTACAAATGTACAATTGAAATCTTTTGCAAAGCTCGTGTATAATTGAATCGTATATAGATAAGAAACTGAATTTAAATTTAGTAGAACAAGTCGCCTTCCCGTCACCCCGCCCCATGTGCTTACCGTACAAATAATTCGAAACAATTTGAAATTGAACAGCTGACCGCACTCGATTCATCATCAAACCTGCATTATTAGCAGCAATCGACCAACTTCGAAGACACCGACGACCTTCATGCTCAACGATGCATCGCCTGCCCGGTCGACACTTCTTTCAACAAATTCCAAATTCCAAAATCGATTGTCATAAACAACACCGTTCGATTGTTATTGGGTGTCCCATTCACGAGCGTGTGTGTGTTGCTGGGATGGGATCGTGACATTTCAAACAGCCTAGCAGCTCCCCTTCGCTTCATTTATTTTTATTTGGAACGTCATAAAAGTGCGGAAAACATCGCTTTCGTGACAATGTTTTATTTTTTTCGTTGTTATTCGATGGTTTCGTATCGACGAAATAGTTTCGTTGTGAAGCAGAGCGAGTAGTAAATAGGCTTCCGAAAAAAATGCTCCCCTTCAATTTACCGGCTGATGAGAAAAACCACGAAAGGGTCAGTCGGATGGTTTAGTTTTTTTTATTGTTGTTATGATAAATGACCCAGGTCCATTCGAAATAGCAAAATTATTGGTTTGGTTGCACCTGAACTTCCTTCGCGTTGAAATAGTGCTGTCAGCGCGTGGAATTCTCTACGCTTGTCTACGTTGTTGGGCAATTTAGTCCGGTTCACAAGCCCCTTTGCCCTGTGGCAAATGGCGATTTTCTGAACCAGCCTGCCGGTTTCTCATCACACGGTTGTCGATCTAGTCTCCGGGGAAGGTGCTTTATGTAAATTTCATTTTAATCGTCGGAACTCGCGAGCTTCACCTTCTCACCGACCGGCTGACCCTTTACCAATTGTTGTGCGGAGGTTGGTGGCAGCTGTGTAATCGAAAACAGTAATTACGTAACTCTTTCTAATCTACGGGGTTATTTTTTGCGTGTGAGCAATACCAGTGGTACCCTATAATCATCATCCGGCTTCCCCTCCGGTTCGAAGAATCGCTTTACCAGTAGCGATATGGTAGTTATATCAGCAATCCGAGATAGGTCAGTCAAATTATAGGGGTGGGAACAAGAAAGGTTCGATTTCGATTGCGCTTGTTGTTGTGTTCGGCCTATATTGACAAATTGGTTACGGGTTCAGTCAATCAAACGAAAAACGTGCGCCAAGTTCGATGACCCGCCGTCATTTGGGCCAACGTCCTTGCAGCAGCAGTGCATGCTCCCTTTTTATTTACTTTACTCAACGCCAAGACAGATGTTTGAAATTATCCGACACCATGACGACGAGGCGACGAAGATGATTTAGAGATGCATTCGCTTTGTTTGTCCTACAGAAACCCGGCCGAGCATGTGGGAGGGTGGGTTCGTCATCATCTGTGTGCGTTCGAGCTGTAATAATATAAAATGCAGACAATTAATGGTGGGATGCTGCGGGTCTCTCACCAGAGTCGGTCGATGCGACGCCGACTGCGATGGTTATTTTGAAAACAGCCTATTTAGTTGATTACTTTACGAAACGTGCGAATGCAAGTATAGGTATGATGGGATATTTTTGGGAAAACCCAGGCAGGCCATTTATCATGGCTCACTTTGGCTTGCACAGTTTGCGGTGGAATAATATTAGGGAAAATAGGACAATAACTAATGTTTTTCTCTTTTGTTTCTCGTTTCAGGTAAATATCATTAACGAAAGACGTTTTGCGTGTTGGATACATATTTGTGGTAAGATTAATTTTAAGTCATAATCGTCGGCCGCTACAGTTGCGTGAGTTTTTACATTATGAGTAGGTTCCGAAATAGTTGGGAGGTTGGAAATGGCCGAATTTGTTTCGAAAGGGCCGGGCTTGAATAAAATATACCTTTTGTGTGATTCAATTAGCTTGAACACGTAATAATATGTAAGATGTAACTAAAATGTGATTGTTTTTCGTAAATAATACGAAATATTCGTATGGATAGTGTCTTCCGTAACGCTAACATGGCTTATTTGTAGAAGTATTGCAATTGTTTCTTGACCTCTTTGAATGCTTCAGTAGCTACCCGGAATATTGAATCTTATGCAGGAAGAAAGTATTTCCAACACTGAAAATTAATGTTAGTTTATACGATGAAATCGAAGGTAGACCTAACGAATCTATTCGTTGTTTTCTGTAACGAAACTGAATTGTTGTTTTTTTAAAGATACCTGCGTAATTAATAGCATTCGTGCAACTGTTAAAAGCATTTGTTGACACAGAAAAAACATTCGTGCGTTGTACGAAAACAATACAAAGAGATACGAACATTTCGGCACAAATTATAATGAAACTTCTCTCTGGTATGATGTTTGTCATGTATGATTAACAGATCTACTTTATCGATTCCATCCTGCACTTTTGGGACGAGCTATAACTGCTGAAACCATGGTCGATCACACTAGGCCACAATGACTCGTGAAAGGATGCTTGATTAATGAGTATGAAGTTATAATTCTCGATAGTGACAGTGACCTGATAAAATAAAATATAATTGTTTCATACAATATACGAGCCATTTGTTCTATGTACAACATTCATGATTACGAAACGAATGAAACTTATTTACGAAAATAAATTTTCAGTGTAGCAAATAAGAATAGAGTCTGATTATCTTCCTATGTGTGTGTTGAGTAAGTTTATTTAAACAATATCCCTGAACGCTTCAGTTATACGTTTCATCAATCTTTGGAATAAATTAGTTATCGCATGTCCGTACGAAATGATTTCGTACGCACATCCGATGTTGGCATATTTTCATTTTTTTTCTGACCAATAAAACAGTTCTTTTGGACTCTTAAAATCACTAAAAATTTATTTTCGCAAATTAGTTTTCACATTAGAACAAATGTCTCGTATATTGTAAGAAACATTCACATTGCTTTTGATGTGGTGAAATGCTATCACACCACTATGCATGAGGTGAATTTCGTAAAGACCAGCCAATCACTGCTTCTCTTTCATAGTGATGGTGTTGCTTCTGGGATGGGCGGGAATAATTCATTCATCTCAAATTAAATATTAAAGCGCTGTCGAGAATTATGACTTCATACTCATTCTTCAAGTAGCTTCGCATAAGTCACCATGGCCTAGTAAGATCAACCAAGGATTCAATAACAGCTCTTCCCAAAAATGCTGGATCCAATCCCATAATAGAAACAATATATAGAAAACGCTTGAAAACTCCACGTATTTGCACTTTTTTTCAATTATATTTCAAGTCTATAAAGTAGATATAACAGTCAGTTATGCAACCATCAGAGAGACGTTTCTTTTTAATTTATAACCAAATATTCGTAGCTTTTTGTATTGTTTTCGTACAATGCACGAATCAATGCACGAATGCACGTGTCAACAAATGTTTCGTGCTTTTGACAGTGGCACTTGTGACAATAACAACGAAGGAAGCTTTATAAAAAGTACAAGTCAGTTTCCTTGCAGGAAGCAACGAATAGATTCGTTAGTTCTACCTTCAATTATGAATATAAACTAAAATTAATTTTTAGTGGATGTTTCCTACCCTAGCAGCACACTTGTTCCAAATCTGTTAACGTAACTTCAATGTGACTGAATTAGGTCTCAATTAAGTTGCTGCAATTTATAATGACGGTTTAGTGATACTTGGGCACCCTCTATGCATCTTTAAAGCCGAAATGTGTACAAAGTGGCCCACTCCATAGACGGTTGTGAAAACAAGTTAATAAAACCTTTCTAATATCTTAAAGATTTTGAAAATGTTCTAGTGAAAGATGTTATGACCACTTAAGAACCATCATAAAACCTATTGGCCGCCATCAAAACCAGCATAGGGCCGAATGGCCACAGCTGTCAAACTTCACGGCGATATCGTGGTTTGTTTCTGTTGTTCTGCTTTTTTCAATTCTCTGCTCTTCTGATTCACTCAACAGTAAATAATGGATAAGAAAATAGTTCTAGTGTTGCGGGAAATTATGTATGATAGCAAAATATATAAAACAAATTGAGTTTGTTATAGCGTATCATGCTCCAAATCATATGCGCATTTAATTTTATGGTGAATATTGGCACGATAAGAGCTGAAAATTAATGCGCCTCGGAAATTATGCGAGTTTACAACAATAAAAACAAAATTGAAAGAAATATATTCGATAAATTAATCATGAAACTCCCGTAAATTGATGAAATTCAATAAGGTTACCTAAACGAATACCGAAGTTTGTCTCAGATCTACAGTTCAATTGTATTACATTTAAAATTTGGTATATTTTTTTTCCACATTTCAATTATTTCATATATTTCAATATGGCGATTGCAAGAAATCACAGTTTTACCAAAAAGCCAATTTATCTTAGCAATGGCTACTATAAAACTATCTGGTCGCTTGGTAGCTTTCCTCAATGCCAATATGCTGTTTAATGCATTTACTTGAGGCAAAATGGTTTTATAATGCTTTTTCAACTGACCATAATAAGGTAATATGAATGAGTCCTAAGACGGCATTTCAAAACAGCATTTTATGAGTTTATAAAGTCAAAATAAAACCTTTGATTGGAGTGACAGGAATTTAAGAAGTCAAAGTTTCAAGATCGTTTTAAAGAAGCTGTGTAAGTTCTTATAAACCTGACTAAAATTTGAAATCTATTGGCATCTCTTGCTGCTATAATAAAACCGAATTAATTTCTAGTGGCTTTCATAGAACTTTAATAAAACTTAATAAAGCTGGATAGTTTTGGCAATGTTACTTGGGCACCCATATCCAAATGAATCTTCTACAATTATAAGAATTGATAATTTCACCCAGGTTGAACTTGAGCCGAAATTAAATTCTAGTGAAATGAGCTTCCAAAAATGATCAAAGTTTTACCGATTGTTCACATTTCGAATCACAAAACCGAAATTATCTTGAGTGTATTTATTATCCAACATCTACCAGCTGGCCGTGACGCCACTGAGTTTGTTTGAGAATGCTCAAAATGGACCAACTGAAGCAGTTTTTCACTTGTTCAGAATTGCTGAAATTTGTGTAGTGTTTCGTATTCGTTTCGTAAAATGCACACAATTTTATTTGAGCAAGGAAGTGTAAGAGACAAACTTACACGTTATTGAACATTACATATTATCTTTGCAGTATTTAAGTGGGAAATGAAAATAATCCTTTAACAATATATTTATATCAAACTGAACGTTAAAACAAAATAAGGGTGAGAATTTTTCGACAGCGCACCCATTTTCGTCATTCATCTGCCGAAATAAAGCGAATCGACTTTCACTTCACTTCTTATTTTTAAAACACTTTTTTTAAAATCATTTTTACGAGCGTATTAGTAGAACGATTTTTATTGGAAAACTAAGAAAATTAAATTAATACTTCACTTGATCACTTCAAAAAAATTAAAATAAAAAACTGACACACTTTTTTCCAAAATCTCTAGTAAACGTGAACGAATTCCGTTAAATTCAACTACAGAAAACTTATCTTTTGATAGATAGGCCTATTTCGTCTGCTAATTACAGCTTTCTTCAGTTTTACACAAAAATCTACTATAAATACTAGACCTAACTAGAACTAGTACATCCCAGTCTCTTCCAGTCGATTACTCGACACTGAAGAAGTCTGTATGTCTCAGATGAAATAGGCCTATTTGTCAAAAGCTAAGCTTTCTGTAGTGTAATGTAAAGGAATGTGCACGCGTTTATTTTACTAGTGGTAGTTTTAAAAAGTTTTGCGTTTTTTTTTTTGTAAAGTGATCCATTGATTGAAATTTTCCTAGTTTTCTTACCGACTTTAGCACATGAAAGGAGTGCCATAAAATATTACGTTATGAAGCGTGTAAGCGTGATAGTTCCAACATTGTGTAAAATGTTGTATGCTAAAACTCATCTTTCACAAAATATTTCTTGCAAGTTGCGGTATCACGTGGAATGAAATAAAAATTTTCTTCCATCAATATTTACATCACAGTGAAAACTCAGTTTTTCTATTCCTGTGTGTATAGTGCCACACATATTTTGTTAAATTAAACTCAAGAAAAATGGTTTGGGCACGGCTGAATAATCGCTATAATTTACAAAATGGGCACCCATGCAGTGGTGCTCCACCCTACAATAAATATTAGAGTACACTAGCATGTATGGAAACCGGCCACTGCTATTTGATCAGAAGATATCTAGTCGAATGTTCACTTGATGGAATGAAATTTGCGTCGGATTGCGATTCCGACCGAAAGGACGTTTGGTCGAATTTTTCTTCTGGTAAAGTACACATTTTGCCGGAAAAAAATTGGTTCAATTAATATTTGGTTAAAGAGACATTTTGTCGAATGGACATTTGTTCAAACAGAGATTTAATGAGATGACATTTTTGCTAAATGGATATCTGGTCGAATGGACTTTTTGTTGAAAGGTGATTGGTCAAATGGAATTATATTTAAATGTACATTTGGTCAAATGAAAATTTTATCAGATGGACATGTGGTCGAGTAGATCTTCCATCGGATAACATCTGGTCAATTGGCCATTGGTCTACTGTGCCATTTGATCGAATGGATATTTGGTTAAATAGACTTTTGGCCAAATGGAAGTTTGATTAAAGGGACAATCTGTCGGAAAAGAATTGATCAAAACAATATTAGGTTTGGTCGAATAGGTTTTGTTCAAATAGTCCTCTCGTCGGATAGTGTTTGGTCCAATGAACATTTGGTCAAATGAAATTTTAGTAAACTGAACATTCAATCAAATGGATTTTTTTTTCAAATGGACTTGATCTTTCGTCTGATACCATTCGGTGAAATGTGCATGTGGTTGAAGGGGAATTCGGTCTTATAGACGATTTGACTTTCAATCGGACATCCGATCAGGTGGACAGTTGGTCGAATAGGTTCATCGGATAGCATTTGGTCATTGGTCAACTGCGCATTTTGTCACCTGGTGGTTAAATTAATGATTGATTTGATCAAATGGACATGAGTTCGAAAAGCATGAAATTTTGCTGAATGGTTTGGTTTGGTGTGTTTGGTCATATGAACATTTGATCAATCAAGTTGACATTTGGTCAAAAGGAAATTTAGTCGAATTGACATTTGGTCGACTAAATATTTGATCAAACATCGGATGATGTTTACCCGAAAAGGCAGTTGGTCGAAAGGATTTTCCATAGGATAGCATTTGGTCAATAAGCCATTGGTCAACTGGACAATGGATATTTGACGCAATAGACTTCTGCTAAAATAGTCGTTTGTTGAAATAGACGATTCATCGGAAAAAATAGTTGGTCAAATTGATATTTGGTTGAATGAACATTTGGTCGAATGGAAATTTGTTCAAGTAAACCTTTAATCGGATGACAATTGGATATCAAATAGTTATTTGGTCGAATAGACCTGTCGTCAAATAGTGTTTGGTAAAATTGAAATCTTGTCAAAAAGGAATTTACTGAATTAGACATGGACCGTCGGACATTTGGTCGACACTTGGCCTTTTCTTCGGATGGCATTCGGTCAAATGTCATTGTTGTTGTTTCTTGATTATCGAGATTTTCAATCTTAGGCTGGTCCACCTCCCATCGTACTCACTAACATACCTCTTTGGGTATTTTAGTTACTTGTCCTGGGTGAGATTCATACTCGTGTCTTAATCGTGAGAGGTATGGATGCTAACCTCTAAGCCGGGTCGCCCGCATTGGGCCATGTGGTGAAAAATGGGTATACGGTCGTGTTGACATTTGGTCAGACATATAATCGGACGACATCAATTGTCAATCAAGTGGTCGAATGGACCTTTCGTCAAAATAAAAAAAAACTTTTAGCCAAATGGACGTTTGATAAAATAGACATTTTTTCGTATGAAATATGGACAAATAAGTATTTGGTTCAAGGGACACTTCATCGAATGGATATTCGTCGAATGGACATTTGGACGAATGAAGTTTTCGTCGAATGGCATTCGGTCAAATGTACTTATAGAAATTTGGTCAAATAGAGATTTAATTGGATGATATTCAGTCAAGTGGATAGTTGTTCGAACAGATGTTTCATCGGAAAGTATTTGGTCAATTGAACATGTGGTTAAATGAAATTGACTTTAAGCCATATGGACGCTTGAACATGCATTCTTTCGAATGAAATATGGTCAAAAAATGAGTTGTTCTAAGACACATTTGATCGAATGTACTGTCGGGTTCATGGACATTTAGTCGATTTGATAGTTGGTCGAATGGACATTTTGTCGAATGGAAATTTGAACGAACGGAATTTCGTCGAATGGCATTCAGTCAAATGAGCATGTGGTCGAATAAAAAAATTGGTCATATTGGAACATATGGTCAAATAGGTATTTTACTGATGACATTCGGTCAAGTGGACAGTTGGTCAAGTTTCATAGGATAATATTTGGTGACTGGTACATTTGGTTAAATGGATATTTAGTTAAATAGATGTTTGGTTAAATAGACATGAATCCTGGTGAGTGCGAACTTTATAGTGGAATACCTGTAACGAGAAAATGAGAAGACTTTTTTTTTAATTTTCATTTAATTCCAACTACTGGATACTTACTGGATTACTGGATATTTTGTCAAATTCATGTTTGGAGAAATTGAGTTTTGGCAATATTTTATGAAATGGAATATTTTCGACGAAATTTAAAGATATTTGAAAGTATGGACGTTAAGTCTGATGGTCATTTGGTCGAACGAACATTTAGTGGAATAGACCTTTCGTCGGATGGCATCCAGACAGGCACATGGTCGAAAGGAAATTCCATTGCCAACTGTAAATGTGGTCAAAGAGACATTTAATCGAATGACATTTGTTCAAGAGAACGTTCCTCCGATAGCATTTGATCGAATCGACATTGAGTCAACAAGACAATTGGTCGAATGGATGTTTGGTGAAATAGGAGTTTGGTCAAAAAGATATTTAATCGAATGGATATTTGATTAAAAAGACTTTTGATCAAATTTACATTTGGTTTAAATAATTTGCTCAAATATTTGAATAAAAAGAGATTTGATTGAATGGTTATATGGAGCAACAGACATCTGGTCGAACCAAAATAGCTGCCAAAGCAAGTCTAGTGCTAAAATGTTCAAATGTTCAAAAACTTCCTTGTTTGTCCCAACACCAGTGCGCGAGTTGGGAGTTAGATTTCGAAATGAGTAAACTCCGAAGTTGGTCACTATAACGATTTGTTATGTTCAACTGCTTCATGAATTCTTAGGAACTTAGGAGGAGGCTCTCCCATGTATCAAATAGAAATCAATTTGGTTTTATTATGGCACCAAGAGGTGCTTATAAGTTACACATTTTAGTCGGGTTTATGAGAACCAACATGGCTTGTTTACAACGATCTTAAAACCTTTTTTTTATCAAGTTCCTTTTACTCCCATCAAAGATTTTATTTCGAACTTATGAACTCGTAAAATGCTGTTTTTTGACTCATTAAAATTATCTTATTAAGTTAAAAGACAGTTAAAAAAGCGTTTCAGAACCATTTTGCCTCCAGTAAGTGCATTAAAAGGCAAATTGGTTTTATAGTAGTCATTGCCAAGATATATTGGCTTTATGGCAGAACTATGATTTTTTCCAATTGTCATATTGAAATAAAAGAAACAATTAAAATGTGCACGGAAACAAATCCGTTTCTGTTTTCATGAACAAAAAATCATGATACAATCTCTCTTCTTATTTTATGAATTCATGACTCTTATTCGCGGTTTCATGATTGAAATGACAGGTGCGAGTTATGAACTCAGGAAGACTTGTTTTGCCTCTAATCTTAGATTGTGTACTCAGCTTCATTAGTCAAGAGTCTTTTCAAGATTAACTATAGCGTAGTCAGTACATTCACCGAGTACCAACACAGCACTCTTGATCAACACTAGGTTCGAATCCTGAAGGTGGATTTATTTTTTTGTTATAATTCAGAGTCGATAAAGTAGATTTGGTAGATTCATGGATAAAGTTTTCAGTATCAGGAATTCAGCTCATGGTTTTGACCCGATTTATTCATGATTTTATTGCGGCGGGAAAATAGTTCATGATATCATGAATTTTGTTCATGGTGTATATTCATAACACAAAAACACAACATATTCAGGAAATCATGACCTGTTTTTCTCGTTTAGAAGAACATATTATTTCCCGTGTGGGAAAATAAATGCATCAAATTTTCAGAGGTATGCACATGAACGGAGACCGAGATAAATTTGTTTTAATTTTGTTTTGGTTGTTGTAAGCTCGCATAATTTCCGAGGCGCTTCAATTTTCGGCTTCTATCGTGCCAATATTCACCATAAATTTAAAAGCGCATATTTTTGGAGCATAATTCGCAGAGAACAAGATTTTCCGCAACACTAGAACTTTGGCTTAGATATTATTCACGTAAAGAATTTACTAGAAGAGTAGATAATCGAACAAAACAAAACAACTACAACCAACCACGATATCACAGGGAAGTTTGATAGCTGTGGCCATCTGGCCGTATGCTGGTTTTCATGGCAGCCAATAGGTTTTATGAAGGTGCTTCACTAGAACATTTTCAAAATCTTATTAGGTTTCATTAACTAGTTTTCACAACCGTCCATAGAGTGGGCCACTTTGTACAAGTATCGGCTTTAAAGAAGCATAGGGGAGGTTTTGGTAGACAAAACAGTTTTGAATGTAGCTTTATCAACAAAATCGGGAGCGGTGCTATACGGCTAGAATAAAACTAAAATGGTTACTTGGGATTCTAAGGCTGTCAATTCCATTTTTAGAACGTTCAAGCGCGACCTCAGACTGCTCCATCGGTAGAAATACGATTTATTGAGCCTGAGGTGGTGAGTTTGATTCTCGGTTCGGTCAAGGCGTTTTTCTTGTCTTTCCTGAGCAATTGTACTTGCCACACAGCATTGAAAGCTCCTAATTATTAACTGTGGAAGTGGTTCTAGAATACTAAGTTGATAGCATGCAAAAACTCGCTTAAAAAGAACTTGGAAGCCAGCAAGCAGTAGAAGAAGTAATGTGCGAAATCTCTCGAAGTAGAGATAATCCTGGTAGAAACGCGACCTTGATGTTACATTTTTTCAACTTTTCCTGATATTAACATTAGCATTGACGTTTGCACACCTCGTGGATGAGGAATAATTCGTTGAAGACATTGCATGCCACCATGAAACAATAATCTTCACGAAGACACTCCTCGATCGCTCTTATGGCCACGTCCATGCAACCGTTGGTGATAGGGAGGATTTGATATCTACCTTAAAAAGACACGGGTAACTCACGTAGTTCAGTATATATCAAAGGGAAAAGGAAATGAATAGTCGGTGAGAAAAGTTGAACAAAATGCCCTGTTTGGTGTACAGAACAAAAGTTTCTTTAAAAATTGTCGTTGGGAGCATCTAGTCTAAGAAGGTTAAGTGATGTTCCATTTCTCTTCAAACGGTTGGGTCCTAAGCATTAACTGTAGTCCTAGCTCCCTATGGCTTACGGATCTTTTCAACTTTTCCTGATATCGGTTAAAATTCCTGATAATCGAAGGTATGTTGGAATCAAATTTCTGCAGATTAGTTAATTAGAACTAATCGAACTACCGGAAATGGAGCAAACAGATTTTTCAAAAAAAAATCCCATATTTTTTCTACGAAAAAAATAGTTTTTCTAGTGACTTTTGAAGCCCTAAATGATCATTAAGAAGAATTTTCATCAAATTATTCTGCTTCGAGATTTTGTCGCTGAAATTTCAATTCAAACTCAACGAAATCTATGAGAGTAGCATAGTAAAATAAACCATCAGAAAATGCCAATGGTAATTCCAAATTTTGACCAAATTTGCTGAACATATGTAAGGTCATAAGCAAATAGAGAATTCAAAAAGAATTCCTAGATAATTTAAGAAGCACATTCTAATGTTTCTACAAGTGGAATTTAACGATATAAAATGTTCGTTGTGATAATGCAGTCGTCTGAATATTGAATACGTCTGCTCATGCTCGATAACCGGATAATTTTCAGCCAAATTCCAATAAGTTTGCTTGCTGTTTGATTCCCACAGTGAAACGTAAGAAAATTCAAAAGTTATCTTCCGTTCGATCGAAAGTATCAGTAAACGCACTTTGCATTATCGCTCCATTCCAAATGGCTAACCCTCTGTGGGAAGAATTTGACTAATGGAACCGGCTTCGGTCCGCGGCAGTGATCCATTCCAGAGCGTAAGACAACAATGTTAGTTTTTTATCTTTTCCTTTGCCATCAGGATCGAGTGAAATCCGAGTCCGGACTGACTCGATGCAACATATTTTCGCATATCACTGGACGACCCTCGACAAGCAGTGGACGATGGAGGAATGGTCGGCTCGGACCATTCAATGCCAGAAGAAATATTCGTCCAACC
Organism: Aedes japonicus; assembly: GCA_034211315.2. Lineage (NCBI taxonomy): Eukaryota > Metazoa > Arthropoda > Insecta > Diptera > Culicidae > Aedes > Aedes japonicus. The sequence continues at coordinate 21,502 of JASCZW010009574.1, read as the reverse complement.
AAGCGACAGCTGGTGCCTCCGGAGAGTTATGAAGTGATGCGGAAAAGGGGAAAAGAATGTTGCAAATATTTATAATTTCTCGTGAGCCAGCCCTCTTGGATGTAATTACTCCGACATCGCAGCAAGCGTGGTCGGATAAATATGTTAGGACTGTAACTAATCCTCTTATGAGAAACCATTGCAGCAGCAGTCGTCCATTTCTGCAAAGTAGGTTGGTCACAACTGGTTAGGGGAAATTGCCTCCGCGGACGAACGAACATTTGATTGGAACAAGCGAGACCCCCTATTTAAGGGGGTTTAATCGTTTGGAAAATGGAACGTGAAAACATTTTCCCCTAGGCCGGGTGCGGGATGTAACCTCAACGTAACATTTAATTGGATCAACAATTCCAAATAATTCAAGTGTCACGAGCTTCCCACCACGTAATTTGCCATCCGTGCCATCGCTTCCTGTTTTTCAATTACCAATTTGCCTAAGGTGCCTTTCGCTCTCCGATGATATCGGATGGAAATCCAACCCTCACGAAGTGAACTGCAAAACCAAGATCACGACCTACTATTATTGCACCTGTCAAAAGTCACCATGCCCAGCGTCGTGTTCGAACCTGCGGGAGTTTGCACTTCACACAGGAAACCTCGGCGGAGACCTCCAACGACAACAAACGCTAATTGATTCCCAACTCAGTGGCAGCGACCGGAGCTCAGTTAACCGGAGCTTCATTAGACAGTACTTGTTAAGTTTTAAACTCGAGTACGATTGTTCCAAGCACATCTCAACCTTAAGCAGAACATGATCTCAACCGTCCGACTTGAGTGGCTTCGATGAGCGATGTTTGCATTCACTTAGAACCTTCATTCCAGCATGCTTTGTTTGCTGTTGGCTTCGAAGAAATCGTTGCATCCAAGTAAACATTTGCCTTGAGCATAATGCACTTTTCCGATACCTCTATTCCGAGTGATGGAAACTGGTTTCCACCGAAAACCCACAACAAACTAACATCAACAACAAAAGGAGAAAAGAAGCACTGCTGCTGATGTTTGTTTCGCCCCCGAAGGGCGGTCCTCTTCGGCACGCTGTGCACCATATGATGATGATGTAGAGGGATAATAATAGCGTCATGATGATGATCACGAAAGAAGCTGCGCCGAGGAGAGCACACATCGGTCGGGAGATAGCATGTATTTACCATATCATTTCACACGCATCATCACTCGCGCCCTCCTCGTCCATGGTTGGGCCCCTGGTGGCGGTGAAAATGAGTAATCTCACTTCACAACATGTTGTTTCAGTGGCCCCCAGATTGGTAGGTAATGATATTTTACACCGGCGGTATTCCAATGAGATGTATTCGAGCGAACGAACTCCGCATAATGACCGACGATCGTGACATTCGGAAGTTGCCGCGGAAATTTTGGATATTTAACGGTTGTTGTTCTTCCGCTTCGGTGCGTTCTGAGCATCATTTCTGGACGACTCCCGCGAGAGTGGAGCATGTGCGTTTGACTGGTAGTTTCAGGCGGGAGTTCGGTTCACCAAAGCAGAAACCAGCAAGGAATGTGGTGTTATAATTTAGCCGCTGGATTTATGATTATTGTTTGCTTGGGTGTTGTTTGTTGGTACCGAGGGGAAGAAATATGTTTGTTGGAGAAAGCCGTTGGTGGGTGTTAGGTTTATAGTGCAACCGACAGAACAACAAAAACATTGCGGATTGGATGTCGAAACAAGAAAACTTATATTTGAAGAGAATTATCGGTACTACGACTTTCTCCACAGATTTTCAGTAATTTTAAAATTCACATAAATTGCTTGCACAAATACAGTCTGCTCGATTCAGTTTCGTTGGATTCACCATGATGCGTCTTTAGTAATAGTCAGCACACTGAAAATATTTTTTTCGTTAATCCGCTTACGCTCGTTTTGTAAACATAGTTTTCGTACATTTCGTAAAACCCACCCAATTGTAAGAATCATTTGTATGGCTTGTCATCTTGAGAATTTATCTTCACTAATCACACAGTTTTCAGTGTTTTCAGTTTAATTATACTCTGTGAGTGAGCGAAGTCAGTTTGTATGATTTTACAGGGTTGATAATTCAATTTTTTTTCAAGTAGCCTACACTTCTGTTAACCAAACAAATATTTTATAGAAATGAGGAGAATAAATTGTATTTTCCACTTAATTCCAACTACCTTTATTGCTTATCATGACAGAAACGCGTATTTCGTCTACAATGTGCAGACTTCTTCAGTGTCGTGTATTAATACTTATATTGTCATGCTGAGCTCTTGGAAAGTTTGAACCTCTACTAACGCTGTTAAGCATGTCAAGGGGTTATAGAAAGTGGAGTGCTTGATTAGAAATTCCGTCACTACGTGGCACTAGCGGGCATGCAAAAGAGAGTATTTTTGAACGAGTTTATATCGTAAGCCCGACCATCTAGAAAGTTAAAATTTTCTGCAAAGTTGTTGTGGGCGGCGCTAGTGGGCATGTCAAAGGGTGCAATTTCCAACGATTTTATATCGTCATCCCGACCACCAAGAATGGTCCAGCATGATTTTGCATAAAAGCTGCATCTACCGACTGAGGTAAGAAAGGCCTCAACTTCATTATTAAATGATTTAAAATCAACACACCTCACATGTGTGCGATTTTGAAATTTTAAGGACTCTGAAGTTTTTACTTGTGTGAAGTTATTCCACCACTTTTGAGGTTTGACTTTAAACTTTTCAGGGTCGAGAGCAAATTTTTCCAGATAGACTACCTTTATATTCAAGTGATTCACGACTGAACCACATCATATTCGTATGATCTCATGATTTACTTCGTGGTTAGTTATTTCAAACATTTTAGGACTACTTCACTTCGTATTCAAATAGTTGCAATCTTTCACTCAAGTATCTTAAAGCATTTCAGAACTGATTCCAAGTTCTCGAGGAATAAAAGACTTAGTATTCAAGTGATTCAAGATTGGCTCACTTCATATTCATGTTATTATGTTATATAACAATGCTTCCTCGCTATGAATATTAACTCGATATTTAAGTAATTCTTAACTTCTAGGGTCTGATTATAGATTGTCCAGGACTTACTCACTTGAATTCTAAGTATGTTACTTTGTATTCAATTGGTTACAATCTTTTTTGGACTGACTTCATATTTAAGCGGTTCCAATCTTTCCAGGACTAACATACTTCATATTCAAGTACTTTTACGTATTTGAAGGATAATTCCAAATGTTTGAAGGCTAAATAACTTAGTATTCAAGTGATTTAAGGTTGATTCACTTCATAATTTCTAATGAAACGCATCTTTAAAATACCCACATGTTTGCGACAAAGTACGAAACAAATACGAAAAAGTTGCAAATCTTACTGGAATGGTCTCACCAATTTCGACCACTCGATAAAACACAACTTAAAAAAGATTTTTCTAAGGTTGATTCACTTCACATGTACATATGCGACTCCAAACTTTCAAGCTTTTTCGGCTGATTACCTTTATACTCAAGCAATTCTGAACTTTTCAGGTCTAATTTACCTTGAAATTATACTAAATCCCCTACATTTCAGAACTGACTCACGTTTTCTCGCTTTTCAACGACACTAGCGGCACTTAGTGACCGGATTATGAAACACACTTGTCGCTTTTCGAAAGACCTTGTCCTTCTGACCAACTGTGCTAATGCTTTGAACTCTATCGGTGGTTGGGATCATTGGATAAAGTCATAGTAAATACTATTATTTCCATGCCTACTAGCGCCATGTAGCGACTGAATTCCGAACCAAATTCTTCACTTTCCGAAAGCTCGTTAGCTTATGAACAACTTTCCTCAAGGTTCCATCTTTCTAGGTGGTCGGGATTACTGAATAAAAATACTGAATACAAGCGCCACGTAGTGACCGACTTACGAACCATACTCTAGACCTCCTCGTTGATTGATCTGAACAACTTTGGAGCTATCTGGGTGGTGGGGATAACGATATAAAATCGATTGAAAGTCTTTTACAAGCCCTATAGTGCCGCATAGGGATCTAATATCGAACCATACTCTCCACTTTCCAAAAGTATATAACATGATGAACGGCTGTACTGAAAGTTTGAAGCTCTCTAGGAGGTCGGAATCACAACAAAATCGTTGAAAAATGCTCTCTTTTCCCTCTAGCGCCACCTCGGGACTGCATACAGAACCCTGCTCTCCTCTTTCCGGAAGACCTTGACATTCTGATCAACTCCTATGGGAACGTCCATTAATTACGTCACTTGGTAGGGGGGGAGGGGGTCACTTTTTGCGTGACGTAATTAATGGACGTTCTCTATGCAATATTCGAGTGTGTGTTGCAATACTTTCCGAAGTGAGTCGATACTATTGACTGATGGTGTTTGTTATATGATGGTATTAAAAACAAATGTTTTGAAAAGAAAATAAACATATTTCTGTCCCAAGTGTGAGCTCAACAGTCTCATCAGCAGCGGTAAGTCATTCGCATGTTAAACCAGTTTATTTTACTGATACTCAGTGGTTTCATCAAATTTTGAGTTCTGCGGTCATTGTTTCAAAAGAATGCAAGAGCAGTTGTTTTTTCGCACAATATCAAAATACTGTCGATAAAAATTTGTTCACCGTTTATCATTCACTAATTGAAAAACAGATCGATGAAAATTGAAACGACTTTTGAATTCTGATCATCCTTAACTTCAACGTGATATAACCTGTTAAACTTCGTGAATAAATCATAGAAGAAAAACTTCAAAGGTACATTTGTATTGATACTTGTTTCAATCCACCACAAACCCCAACCCACTCCCACCTCTCACCCTAAAAGATGTTCTATAAATGCTATAAATATGCGCCTGGAGTATAAGATTTTGCATAAATTGTAAGCCTAATGGCATTGGCATGATGGGATATTTTATGTAAATGCACTCAGCACATTTAGTTCAATAAGCTAATTGTGGAAACATTAAGCTTGAAATAGGTAGAATAAAGAAGTATAGCCAACATTGTCATGCCATGTCAGCAGTCAATATCAATATAAAAGAGGATAAAGAAGGAAACCATATTGTGCTGTATGCAAACGTTCCCTACGGTTGCATATTCGAGACTATCACTTTAATAGAAAAACTATCAAAGTACTCCCAAATCAACTGATTTGCAACGTCTCTTCAAAATACCTATATGCGTGTGAAGTTTTCTTATAGACTGTATAACAAAAACGAAAAAGATGTAAATCTAACTGGAATGGTCTCACCAATTTCGACCACTCGATAAAATACAAGTCATCAAAGATTTTTCTTTGAAATCTTTGAACAAAAAATTATAGTGATTTGTTCAGTAGAAATTGTTTCAGCGCATCCTGTTTCGCTCTTTTCCTTTCAAGTTTCTAGTATGCCTCGTGTATAAGATCTAATCCTAGTGGACGTAACATTTAGTTATTTTGGTCTTATCACAAACAATAGAATATCGTTATTAGAAAACTAGAACAATTTAAATTAACACTTCACTTGATGAAACTGAAACACTTTTTCATTTTATTACTAGTGAATGCGAGAAAATTTACTAAACTTTGCGAGAAAAAGCGAATCATTTGACAGATTTGCCTATTTCGATTGCGATGCACAGACTTTTTCAGCTTCAAGTGCAGAGTGCTAAAAAAAGTGGGACGTTTTCTATTTTTTTTTTTTAAATGGACCAAGTGTAGTGTTAAGTTAAATCTACCTAGTTTTAAAATTCCAATCAATCAACTAATACATTCGTAAAAGAAACGTGTTAAAAAAAAAAGTAAAGTGAATAGGATATCGGTTCCGTGAAGCTAACGCGCATATTCGAAACTGTCCTTACTGTTGGTATAAATCGGTTCAACCCAGAAATCCATTCTAATATTTATATATAAAACTAACCCTTGCAACCCAATCCTGTAATCTGACATCATATTGATTTCTCGTGGAAGTGCAGAGGACTTTTCGGCTTCCAATCGAGCGAGTATCACGTCTACATACCCTTATTTAACCTGCATTCGGGTGAGGCCGACGCCGGTATTGCCTTAAGTTTGGGATCACCATTCATTGGTGATAGGTGAAAGGAACGAATATACTTGCATTTCTACGGTTGTCACGGGAAGGATCTTTCGTTAATATGGAGTCTACTTGGGATCTGAATTCACCTTGGAAAATGGTGCCCTTTTCACAAAAAAAGCAAATATTTTTAACTTAGTTATGTAAATGGCTTGAATTTGAAACTATGACTTCCTGCTCAGTAAGCAAAAGAGGTTACTACTTGGCCACCGAACCCGATTTCACCACATTCAGACGAATAAAATCACAGCCATTTATTTTGAATCATTTGAAGCTACATCGATGAGATGCATTCTTAGTTAGGATCTTGATATGACTCCAATCGTGGACAAAGATTTTATTTATTTTTTTTCTTCTGAGTCGGTTTTTTTAATTATTCACCAAACCCATATTTATCATTAAATGCAGCCGACATCACTTTCCTCTGAACAATTTGAAGCTAAGTACATTTACTTCCTGAAGCTTAGCATGTTTGTACTCATGTATTCAGTTGCTAATTGAATCTACCAGCAATATATTCATATCTTCCATTATGGCCATCGCAAATTAAAAGTTTCCTAAGTGCGTGGTCTTTGTTAACTTCCAATAGATAACAGTCAAGAAATTCATGAAGCTTATCAACAGTTTGCGGATCTTCCTAGAGGTGAACTTCTTAGATTTTCTTGAAACTTGCTAGACATATACAGAACTTCTTAGAAGTTCAGCGAACATGTAGGAGTTCAAGAAACTTCCTTGAAGTTCTAGGTTTCACATGAATTCAAAAAACTTCTCAGAACTTCAGGAAATGCTCACAAAGATCATGGAACTCCCCCAAAGATCAGGAAACTTTCCAAAAGGTCAGCAAACATCTCAGATGTTCAGAGACCGTCCCAGAAATTCAGAAAATTTCACAGAAGTTCGGGGAACTTTCCAGAAGCTCGAAAAAACTCCCGGATGCTCAGGGGTTTCAGCAATTCAGGAAATTTCTCAGTAGTCCTGCGATCTTCCAAGAATTTCAGAAAACTTCCCCCAAGATCGAGGAGCTTTCCAGAAATTCAGAAAACGTCCCAAATAAACAGGAAACTGGAAACTTCGAAAAGTTTAGGAAACATTCAAAGGATTTTTCCGTAAGTTTGGGGAGCTTCCTAGAACTTCAGGGATCTTTCCAGGTGATCGAGAAACTTTCCAATCGTTCCGAAAACACCCCAAAAGTTCAGGGTATTTAAGTTTTAAGAAGAACTTAAACTTTTTACTACTCGATAATTTTTCGAACCCAACCAAAACGAGAATAAAGAAACCAACTGCTTTTCAATCAATTTCATAGAATTTCCACCTATTCACAATCTTGGAGATCATGAAAAGTTCTTGTATGGTTTAACAACATCTCGGTAATGCTAACTATTCCACAGAAATTCCACGGCTTCCAAGATTTTTTTTTTTCAATTTCTCGTATGTTATTCAAATGTGTTAAATATTCTGCTTTTTATCACAGAATATGTACCTGGTGGATGATAAAACAACTTCTGGGAATTGAAATTGGATTTTCTAAGTTTTCGTCATTTCCAAAAAGTTGTTCCTATTCCACGGATGATCAGCAAACTTTTTGGAAGTTCATCCAAGTTTCCAGAAACGATGATAATTTTTCGGCAATTCGATGAACTTTTATAAAGTTCCACCATGTCTCTTCTCCAAAGACAGCGAGCAAACTTCATGATTATCTGGAAACTTCCAATTATTTTATTCAACTGCCGAGAGAAGTTTAATCAACTTGTGGCACGTTCATTAAAGATATTTCGACCCTATCTTCATAGATATTCCGAAGTTCATTGAATTAAATTTTTAAAGAGTGCGTTCTGTAAGAAACTTAGAAGCTTATATAAGTTCTGAAATGATGCAAAATAGATCCGGTATAAAACAAAATTTACAAACACCAGCGATGCAGCGATGTTTTTGCGTTTGCTCTAAACAAATAAATCCAAACCACGATTTGAACCACCGTTGATGATGCCCTTAAGAAGATCTGGCTACACGGCTGTAACAGGTGATGCCAGAATTGAACTTATCTTTCATGTGGTGGCGAATGTGTTTGAAGTTTGGCGAAGTGCGTTTATAAGGGTGTTAACACATGGTGGAAGAAGAATTTGGGCAGCTGTGCTCAATGCCGTCTGACGTTGTTTGCCGGATTCCAGAGAAAAGAAAATGATTTGGAGAAATTTTGGCTAGAACCAAGAAGGAGCTACCAAGTTTGACAACATTTGTTGAAAACTGGCTCATCCTGTCGCACAAAAAGGCGTATGTTATATAAATGGAAAGTGTCTGCTGGTAAGTCAAACTGGAAAAAGTTTGGGAGGTCAGAGGTTTAGCTACAAGTAATTTATATTAACTCATCTTAACAGTCGGGAAAATAAGGCAAAAATCGGGAAAAATGCAGGAATTTGTATATAAAGATTGTGTGGCCACCCTGTAGCTTGTATTTTAAGAACGTCTATAACTTCTAAAATGTCATATCTTTGAATAGTCAAAATGCTTAGTTTAACATCCTTAACTATGCAATTTGCGCGACAATCATGGCAGTTACTCCATCCCATCCAAAACTTACAAGCATCAATAACCAGAACAAAATAAGATAAATTACCCCAACTCCAACTCACTGCCTAGTGGCCAGTACAAATCTCATCCAATTAAGGAAATTATGTTACCCCTTGTCAGCGCACTCTGTCTGTCTGGCAGGTCCACCGAGGCAGGTTGCTTTCCTTTCGCCCTGATATCAGTCCTGTTGTAGGCCTACTCTTCTGTGCAGAACGAAGACGCCTTCTCGCGCACGAGCAGAAGCAGCCTCCGCACAGCAGCCAATTGTAGTAGGCTGTGTGATGACGCGTGAACAAATTGCAATCGCTTTTGCCTGCTCTCCGCCTCTCGCTCATCCTCAATTGGCAACAAAACAGTGGAGAGATGAGCGGAAGCTATTTAGTAGCGAACGGCCCTTCAGGGATCTCTCTCTCTCTCTTTCTCTCCGTACTCCGTCTCTGGAATTGATGATAACAAGACCTGAACGATCGAAAGGAAGCAAAGGTGTGGGTCGCATCTCGTTTATGGAACCCCCCCCCAAGCTTTCCCGGTCGAATTGAGGACGATGATGGAAATGTTCCTTGTTGGGCGGCCAGCCGGAGGGAGCTATCGGGACCAGATTAATTTTTAAATTAGATTCGCACAATTCCAGCGAATGCGATACCGCAATTCATTAGGTGAAGGGGTTTTTTCCCGCAAGGCGGAAAGCGTTATCTTTTCACCGCGGCCATTAAAGCTCGGTACTCGAACTCAATTAAAGTTCCGTGCCCTCGGAGGCGACGACCCAGAAGGTCCTAACGGTTCTACCTATCGGGGATGGATTGCTTTGCGAGAGAAATAAACAACGGTCACCAGGCTCGTGCCGTGCCCTTTTTCGGCGGGGACTGAATTCCTCCGCCGGGTGGCTCTCGAATTCGACCAAACCAATAGCCAATACACTTCTGTCGATATTTTGCAACAACCCCAACCGCAATGGCACGCGCAACCCTGGGGTCTGTGGTCGTCGTGATATTTACGGTGCGATAGTGGAAATGGCTTTTCCTCCTTCTCCGATTCCTTCCCGCTTCAATCAACGGCTCCGGCCGGCGGTGATGACCGTTACGGGCCACAACCGCCGCCGACAGCCACTTCGCGAGAAACTCATAGAACATGGGTTGGTGTTCAGGGACTCAGCTCCAAGTGGCGTGTGGGTTCTGAAGGGCAACTCCGAAGGGCGGAGGCGTGTTTTTAATGCAACACTTTTTCTGCCCTTCCTTTCGGTGCATGTTGGTTGTTGTTGTTTCTGTAGCAAGCAATGCACATTGAACTCTATGCAATTCATGTGCCCCTTTGCCGACCGGAGTAGTAATTTAGATCGAAATCTGTGGTTTATTTAACTTCGTTTCCGTACTTTTGTTTCCACGCTGGCGACGAGGGCTGCGTCTCGTAGAACTGTGATTTTATGTTACTGCCGGCTGGTGGTTGACGGTTGGTGTTGAAAGCCGCAATTGAGGGAGGAAGAGGGTGTTTGGTCGGGCAGGGACATTTCGATCGTGTGCTATTTATTCTAGTGCATTGGAGAACTATGTTGTTTGTATATTTTCAAGCAGGAGGGGAACTGTTTTTGCTGCTCTGGGGTTTCACTTCCGTCCTCTGTCGACATTGTTTGTGGTGGTGAAGTTGTCTGCATTTTAATGTTTATAGTGCGTTGAACAAAATGCAATAAAATAATCAAAGAATTCTCAGTTCGCTTGTTCATTGCGTATTCCAAACAAGTTCTAGTTCGATGCAGATTTTTTTGATTCGAATCGTATTGTAAATCTTCAACTTTCTTTCGAAAGAGTTTGTTTAACAAAATTGACGATGTAACTTATCAAAATGTTCGACAATATTATGTAAAAGTCGTTTATCTATGATAAACGTTGAGAATGATGAATCGTATTATTAATATATTCTTTTCTTTATTTTTAGGTAAGTCAACTTGAGCATCATATAAACTGTAAGTAGAGTATGAGAAAATATGGTGGAGTAAACATAATGAGGTAACCACCCAGTTGAATCCTAGCGTGACTTACTGAAAACGGTAAAGCTTCTATGGTCTAACCGCAAAAGAATCCTTCAGCGAAATTACGCATCATTATTATCGGAAGTAAAATCTTTCTTCAGGTCAGTTTTTCCTTCGATAATTTAGGGTGTCCCTACAGAAAAAAAAACGGTTTTTTGCTCTACCTTTTTTATTTTAAATTTACCAACAACGTTGTCTTCAGATGATTTTTAAATCTTAAATAGATAAACGTTTTGACGTGTAAATGTCTCTTACCGTTAGCGAGTAATTAACGAGTTCCTTAAAAAAATACGCCCTTTTCAAATGTGTTTTCCTCAATTTAAAAAAATAACTGATCTCCAGTTTAAATGTTTAAATGATATGCAATAATAAAAATACTTTCACATGCTGTTGAGAAATAGTTTTTTGTTTTGCCTCAACTAAAAAAAACAATAATTTAAAAAAGGTCTATTTTGTTTACAAAAACGATAATATCTTTTGTTTGACATACGATAGAGCCAATCACAGCACACCAAAAGTTGTAACTTTTATTGTTCTAGAATCAATGGCAATACAATTTTGCTGAAAAATTTGAAATAAAAAAGTTACAGCAAAATAACTGATTTTTATAGGGACACCCTAAGCTTCGGTCATATTAAAAGGTACGGAAAAAATATACCATCAAAGTCTCTTGAAATTCTACAACTTTTACGAATAATGTATGCCTTTATTTCTGCAAATAAAAAAGATAGATTTTCGATTTCTTCGAAAATAAGGACCACCCTAGTTTTCATTCACATCAAAATAAGTGGACTTTGTGGAAGCCAATTTTGCCCCAAAACTTCAAACTTAGGGTGAAAATGTATCTCTCCAGCTAAATTCGCATTCTGCACCTCTGTGCAATGGACCATAGTCCAACGGTATTTCAAGCAGAAATTCATGCCATTATTGAATGTGTGAATATTTGTTTAATGAGGAACTACAGATTTGCAGAGATCTGCTTTTTTCCGATAGTTAAGCAGCTCTTAATACGCTTAAAGCTTTTACATGTAAATCTAAGCTAGAGTGGGAATGGATTCTTTCTTATAGACAATTGGTCAGTAGGAACGAAGTTACTCTATACTGGCTGCAAGGCTATTGTCATATTTAAGGCAATGAAAAAGCTGACAGCTTAGCGAGAGAAGGTTCAGCATCAAATTTTATTGGTTCGGAATCATTTTGTGGAATCCCAGAGTGTGCTCTGAGGACTGAAATAACAAAATTGGGAAATGTCCATGGTAGAATCAAACTGGAACGCTACGGACGCATGCAGACAATCCAAGAGATTTACAAGCAGGCAAACAATTGAGCTGAAAATACCTTTGCATAGCAGATGCTGGAAACAATCCATGTATCCATATTGTTTCCACAAACCTAGTTCCAACCTAGTCACAAACGAACAAGAGAAGGTGAATCTTGAATTTACAAACTTAACAGTCTATGGACTAGTGTTCGAATCCCAAGCTGGCAGGGATACATCTTTCCAAGCACCAAACAATGGTCAAAAAGGGTTGCAGCAACTTTATCGTGAGTTTTTTGAGGCACAAATCAGTCACCAAAACCGGTTCATAACAAGTTTGGCACTTAGGTTAGCATGGGGAGAATTTTTGCTGCTGTTTGTTTGATTTCATATTTTGCGCGCTTTACGTTGTATAAAGTTATGAAATAACGTTAGACAGACTTTTATTGATTACTTGTATTTGTCATTGCACTATGTTTTCAACTTAACTACCTGAGTCTATAAAAAGAGAAAAAAAAGCATTGGAAAACGTATTTTTGAGATATTTGCAAATCCCCTTGGGAATATGGAAATTCCGACCGTTGAGATCGAGTTATTTGAATGAATAAGAATTCGTTCGGGTAGGTTAAGGAATAAGGTCACCTCTAACCTCTTGGCCTGATTCTTCCCATGCTTTTTGTTTTTTAAATAGTTGGATGAGAAATATCAAGTATAGGAACAAATTTCGTACTTCTTTTTTAAGAATAGCTCAGACAAAATAAATCATCATTTTTAACGAGTTAATTCTACAGAAAGATCGCCCCTAGTTATACATACATAATTCTATTATTTTCAAATCGTTCCGCAAGAGTAAAAAAAAATATCCAATTTTACAGCGACCTCAAAAAGTGCTAAAAAGAAGGTAGTGATCCAAAAAATAGGTTTTAATAAAAAGGCATTGGTCTCCAAAAAACCCAAAGAAATTCCAAACCCAAAGACGCGTTTACAATTCAAAAGAACCCGTAAGCTTTTGACGCAAGTGTTTCAAATAGATTGGGAATAAGTTAAATTTCATCGAACAGTAGAACTTGGTGAGTTCATTCCTGTTGTGAAAAATATGTTCAAGATAAGCTCGATTCACATCTATTTTATTTTCCGTGACTTTGTGGTGATGTTTTTCCTCGCTTCTTGGCTAACTGAATCGACTATGAGAAAAAATCGCGTGAATATCACATTGCATCTTGAGAGTTAGAGTATTAGTTGATTAGTCATCACATCTAATAAGTACTTCTGAAGGCCCTAAATCTTGAACCCCTATAGAACTTGCAAGATATTATGTTGATATATTTTGTTTGTTTTGATATTTTTGTTTATATACATAAAAAAAGGGGAATTCATTGGAGAATGTGTTTTTGAGATGTTTGCTGATCTCCTTGGGACTTTGGGATCGCAATCGTTGAGATTTGAATGAATCAAAACCCATTTCGGTAGGTCGATATAAAAGATGACCTTCAGCCTAATTCGTTCAGTACCTTTTGTATTCCATAAGCGTTGGTTCATAAATATCAAGTATGAATAACAAACTTGAATCTACTTTTTTAAGTAAACCCTAAGACATCTGTCTGATGGCTAAAAATTCAGCATGATTTTAAAAAAATTGTCCGTTTGGAGACCGCGCCTAGTTAAATTAATTTCTGTATTGTTAAATCGTTCAGCAGATGCATTAGATTTTCTTAAAATTTATAGAGAATTCAAAAGTATGTCAAAAATATGAAAATGTATTGATATAAAAATAGATTTTAATCTTCCTAAGATATTGGGGTAAATTGTGACCTATAGCGCAACTTCAATGTAGGCTATCTTTTTTTATGTTTAAACCAATCGGGCTGAAATTTTCGGATTAATATTTTACGGAATTCTTTATTTTAACATCATTTTTTTTTTAAATCAGTTTAAGGTGTTTGAACAAAAAAAAAGAGACATAAAACATTAGGGTCACTATGGACCCGGATTTCAACCCTTCGTAGAATCTCTGTAATTTCTAATGTCTATGTTTTAAAGTTTTTCAGCAGAAGCCACAAATTTTCTGCAAATATACAGAGAACTCAAAATATGTTCTTATGAAAATGTATTGATACAAAATAAAAGTGTTAATCTTCATAAGATATTGGGGTCAATTCTGATCCAAACCGCAACTTCAATGCACACTATCTTTTTTGTGTTTGAACCAATTGGGCTGAAGTTTTATAACTTTTGATATGTTATGGAATTGTTTATTTATGCATACATATTTTTTTTAAATCAGTTTAAGGTGGTTGTACAAAAACAAAGTTTGAGTCAACATTGACCCACCATTTCTAAGGTTCTGCATTGGAACAAAAATGAAACGAGTTCCACTACTATTATCTCCCGAGCACCTGCTTCAAAGGGAAGGGAGGTTGAGTTTGGCTTTGTTATCAGAAATGCATATAAAACATTCCAGACTCATTGTGGAGAATTACGTCTTGATTAAAGTTTCTTAGTGCGTAACGAATCGTCTTTTGATATTACCATATTAGTTCCAAATCCAGAGATGGCGCTGAAGTCTATCTTTCTCAAATGAAGCTCTCGAGAGTTGCCGTTTTCATCAAAGTTGTTTGGAATACAAAAGTATTCATTTGATATTATAAGATTGGTTCCAAATTGCTCCCCAAAGATGGCGCTGCAGCCTACCTTTGCCAAATGAGGCTCTAGAGAGTTGCTGTCTTCGGCAAAGTGGATGAGATTGTAAAATGAAGACATTTGAAATAATCACTTTAGTTCCAGAGAGTACCACAGAGATGGCGCTGCTGCTTGTCTCTGCCAAATGAAGCTCTAGTGAGTTGCCGTCTTCGGTAAAGTTTCTCAGTATATCATTTGTCGTCTTGTGAGATTATCAGATTAGTTACAGATCTTGCTTCAGAGATGGCGCTACAGTCTGTCTTTGCCAAATAAAGTTCTAGAGAGTTGCCGTTTTGGATGAAATTTCCCAGTATGTCACGTGTCGTCTTTTTAGTTCCAGATCTTGCCGCGGAGATTGCACTGCAGTCAATCTTTGCCAAATGAAGCTCTAGAAAGTTGTCGTCTTCGGCAGCATGTAATTCGTCTCAGTATGTAATCTTTCAGTATGTAATTGGTCGTCCTTTGTTATTATTATATGACCTAAGAAACCAAGTATTACTAAGAGTTGTTTTAGTTCTATTTTGACTATTTTTCTTGAAGAACTATGTTAAAAGAATCTCTAATTTATATGCCAGTGAAATCCGAAATTGGCTTGATGGATTTCCTACATGAATTGAAAGCATTCTGTGCCCTAAATATCGTACGAGACCGCATAGACGGATCTGCAAAGAGTTTTCGTGAATTTCAGCCTTAGCAGTATGTCTTGTTAGCATGAAGTGCAGTTTTGAAATGGAGTAAAATCATAATGTCAAATGACACAATTTAACGTTCTGATCAACCAGATCAACCAGATAGAAATTCTCTAGAGCTTCATTTTGGTATAGATAGATTACAGCGCCATCTCGGCGATGCGATCTTAACCAAATATGATAATTTAAAAAAATGTCCTTGACATTTTGAACATTTTTGAACAACAGTGAACTTAGACTGCGATCTCTGATTTCCTGTAATCACGGTCTTCAACCTGTGAAAAATCACGGTCTTCAACATATTCAGTAACTTTTCCGAAGACGGTATCTCCCTAGAACTTCATTTGCCTGATATAAAATACTTCTCTACAGTACAATCTGTAACAAATATGATTATGTCAAATTACACATTACATACGGGAAAAAAAATACCCAACACAATAATTCTTTAGAGGTAGGCAAATATAGACTGTAAGGCTATTTCTAAGGCAAAATCTGGAACCAATATGACAATGTCATAAGACGATCCCTGACATATTCAATAAGTTTGCTGAAGGTAGCATCTCTCTATAACTATATATGGTTGAAATAATGATAATGACAAAAGACATGGAGGGGAGGGTCTGGCCAAAGTTTAGGCTCCATTCAAATTTTCAAAAAAGTGTATGGAGAAAGGGCTACGAGGGGGAGGGGTGGTCTGAAATTTTCAAAAATGAGTCTAAGTGGTTTAAGAATAGTACAGCAAGTACAACAATTTCTTCATACGTGCTATTGTGAAAATTAGCTTCTGGAACGAGTTGTTGGCAAATTTAGATAAGAAGCTCATTAGCCAGCACATTTCTTGAATGCTTCTGAAGGCCATAAACCTGAAACCCTTAATAGAACTTGAAAGGTGACCATAAATAGAGGAAAACACATTGGAGAACTTTTTTGAGATATTTGTTGTTCTCCTTGGAATATTGGGAGGTATCTAATGATAAACAAAATACTATTTTTTTTAAAGAATCTGTGTCAAAATGGCTTGAATCAAAATGAGCTTAAACATATTTTTCATAAAAGGAATAAGCTAATTAAGTTCTACTATTCGATAAAATTCAACTTATTAACGTTCTCTTTGAAAATTTAACGCTAAAAACTTATCAAACTACTTTGAACTAAAGACGCATCAATTTAAATGGTTTGGGTGTTAAAGATGTTAAACATGCTTTTTCATATTTGTAGATGCGTTTTTGCATTAATACCCTTTTCTTTAGAACACATTTTTGAGTTCTCTAAAAATTTGCGGAACATTTTTTACTTTTGCAGAACAATTTTAAAATAAATAAAATAAAGGAGAAAAAGCATCTATAACAACCCAAACCATGCAAGTTGACGCGTCTATAATTCAAAGGAGTTTGACAAGTTTTTAGCGTCAGATTTCAAAGGGAAAAGAAATAAGTTAAGTTTCATCGAATAGTAGAACTTGGTGAGTTCATTCCCATTTTGATTCACAACTATTTTTGTTCTTCATGAAAATTCTCCCCTTTTCTAGACTATAGGGGAGGCTGGTACAAAACGCAACATCGTGAATGACTAGGGAATGGAAGCTGAAATTTAAAAATAAGTTATTGAGTATGGTCCATTACGATGGTTTCGTTGTAGATCAAATGCGATTTAAATTCAAAACGATGATTATTTAAACCTTTTCCGATTTGATCCCAAGACGACACCGGGGTAAAACGCCTGTTTAATTGCACAATATGCACCCCAACCACAACACTGGGATATGATGCACCACATTATTGGGATAGCGTGCACCGCTTGTAAAAAGCAAAAACATGAATATAAAAAGTTACTCATTTGAGGTTTAAAGTTGAAACATATCGCCACGTCCTTTAAGTTCTGTTTGGTAGTCAAGCAGCCTATGGGTATAGGATAAAGACGTTGCGCAAATTGTTGTAGTATGTTGCGAGCTCCTCATTATACACATGCTTAGAAAAAAGTACCCAAAGGAGCAGTTCAGTATGGGAAGCACGTTGGGTATAGTTTTATTTATCTACCATTGGGTTTAAATTACTTACTTTTGGGTAGAATTTTACCAGAAGTAAGTTTTTTATACCCAACGTCGGCTTTATACACTTTACCGCTCCACTAGGTTTTTTTTCTAACATAATTAAACGAACTCACCGGTGATTTCTGCCTCAGTTTTAGTTTTGCATGGTTTCGTCTAAATATTCTGAAAATACGTGGAATTATAGTGAAGTTTTGATAATATCTTGAAGTTTTGTGGTATGCGATATATGTGGAGTGAATTTATTATATCGCTCCATGGATATTAACGCATGGTAAAAGCTTATTTGATTAACTCTATATTTTCATGTGAGGTACAGTCGGGACAATTTCTTGAATTTTGATCATACTTTGGTGAACTTAGTGCCTTGTTGTCCTACAAAATTATCAGACATGCTGTTTTATTTAAAAATTGATGAAGTTTCTTTCCATTTAAGCTATAGCTTCGAAGATTTCAGCATATTTATTGATTGTGTCAGTCTACCCCACCAGTGCGTTTTGTATTGTTTTCCCCTACTTGAATCGTCTATAAGAATGAAGCGCGCGAATATCACATTTCTGCTTGAGACTACCCGAAGTATAGCTCAGCAGCTGATTAGTCCTCACAACTTTGAAATACTTCTAAACATATTGGAACACTGAACTACTATCGAATATCGAAGAAAAATCAACACTTGCAACATTGCTTATTTTATCAAAGTTTTGAAGCATGCTTCAAATGTTGATTGTAGCCTTCAGAACTCTTATTAAACAAGTATTGTTTTGCGTACAGCACAGATTCTTGAAGTTCTTCTAGTTTCTCAACTCGTGCCTACCATCTTTGTTAGTTAGTACAAACTACAGATTAGTTACAAACTACAAATGTTAGTTTTGTAAAATTTTAGTAGATTTAACACACTTTTTCAGGATACCTCAAATCAAGATTTTGGTGAATTGTGTTGCTATCGCTAAAAACGAACAAAAACGTCCATAAGCGCGGTACCAAAGAACTCTACACTTTAACACTTTACAAAATTTCTTGCATATCAGGATCAACCGAATAGAGATTATGTGTAAAAGATACGAATGATTGTAGTATTTTTCATTTACATACATATATACACTATCATATAAATCATTAATGGAAATGAGAGGGACCACCAGGGCACCCGATTCAAGCACTTTAGATGGAGAGAGTAGGAATGCCAACTCCCCATTGCAAACAGTTGGCGCATCCTCATGCTAGATAGCTTGCTCTTTTGACCAATTGTTCAATCATGTTGTTGGAAGGAGATTCTTCATATCCCTTAGGATACGTATAAGTGATGTTGCCTATCGATTTGTTAATTTTATCGGAAGTAATTACCGATTTTATTTTCCGAAACTTCCAGGCAGATTTCGCTTGGCTCAATGGATTCATGCGCATTGCGTCTAGCAACGAACTGACCTCCCTGCATTTTTCGCACTTTCTAATCAACATTTTGCTCATTGAACAGTCGCGCAATCACCGTGCCACCTCCAACACTGGTTCGCCTGCGGCGGTGCTAAAAAAGAGCAGAACTAATTACGTGCAAAAATTTAACCTCATTTTGCCTCAATTTCAACGTTGCTGGCTTGCACTGTACCTGCCATGTTCATGTTCATCCATCGTCCACCGCAGGCCGAGTTGAAATCTCTGAAAGAAAAGTACGCTGATTAGAAATTAGTACGTCTATTTCATCTGAGCTACCGTTTGAAATTTTCCTGAAAATAATGGAAAAACGCCTTCATTTGTTGGGCCGCCGAGCCCACGGGATCGATCCGTCGAGGTTCGAGATTGGCCGTTGCGAGAGGTAGCAAGTGTTGATGGATGAAAGACATTGGCGGTGGACCGACCAGCCGAACGGACCCAGCTTAAACCAGGACTGTAATTTGATTTTATTACCGGCGATTAGTGGTCGAACGAGAGGTGCACGAAAGGGTCGTAACACCTCGGTCTCGGGAGTGAGTGTCTATATTATCTAGGTTATGTTTTCTTCGCCACCACCACATAATTTATCGAAATTAACCAGGTGGTCGGCGGCAGGAATCACGCGATAAAGAACCGAACTGAGTTGGCCTTTTTTTTTTTTCGAAAGGTTCACGTGTCCCGACGTCAGTCAGGTGGATCGATTTTCGGGGGTAATAACCCCCCGGGTTAATTGATTTGTTATTCGGTGGATTGCATGGGGAAATGTTTGTTATTTAAAATGTTCAGGGTTCAGGTTAGGAGCGCTGAATGTAACCGTTTGCCGTTTTGTCGGCAACTGGTCGGTGGGTAAAACCTGCCCCAACCTTATTTGGGCACGATTTAATTTTCTGCGCTAATCTATCTTACGCGAGAGATTAGTTTTTCTTTCCCTTCATCTGTCGGTTCTGTTCGGTCGGACTTAAGAAAAATAATTGCAAAACGAGACTTCACGAGACTTCTTATGACCCTTTTTTCCAAACGCGCGGACGGGGCGAAAAATGTTGCGAAATTGTTCGCAGGTTTTTCTTCGTTCCCATTGAATGAATGTGACAACAACAACATGGCGATATTTTCATGTTTTCTCAGAAAGTAAAACGATGCTAGCCCTCAGTTGGCGGCGCTTTGGTTGCCAAGAGAAATCGATTTGTTTCCAGATGAAACTGCGTTGCGTAGCTCCGACGAAACCAGTGAGTTGAAGAGTGAGAAAAACTGTGACACTTTTTCGACGCAAACCGCAGCCGTTGTTGGTTGACACTTGAGTGAACACGGAATTTAATCAGATCACGGCCGAAAGAAAAACTGGATCGGAAGTGAATGAAAGTGACTTCCGTCAAAAGTGCAATCGTCGTTGTCGTTGTCAAGATCGCGATGGCATTTGGTAATTGGCTGATATCCGTTGGCTTGGTTTTCCACAGCAATCTGCGATCGATTAATCTTGTTGGCGGTTTCTGCGCGGGAGTACAATCGTGTTTTCGATGCGTAGGTGTGAATCCGTTTTAACATCTTCTCCGTTCTTGTAGAACCATACTTAACACAACCGAACAAGCCGTGTTCTTCCACAACCCTACACAATTAACGAGCCATTTAGCAGACAAGTTCGTTTGTGATTATTCAGCGGGATGCTTGTGTCTCCCGGGCGAACTGGGAAGAGATAAATTGGAATCCCATCCCACAAAGACCTGCCTCTTTCTACTCTCAAGCCAAGGAATACTAAGGAAAAATCTGACAAATGGCTGTTTCCCGTAATGATGATGTTCAGGCACCCGATCATTCTGTCATCGTTCGCCTAACGGTTGTGTCTTTCCTCTGTATAATCTACCGCTGAACGCAGAATACCGAAAAAATTAGGGACAAACACACATAGGAAATGGCACGCTCGTTCTTGTCATCACCAGGGATGCCAGATATACAGACATTTGATCATGCATACAGACCTTATACAGATTACAGATTTTTACAGACATTGATATCCATCAAGAAGATGAAAATGATTCTCAAAAGATTTTATTTTTCATTTTAAAGTTGTCTTGTTATCCGTGTTGTCCTAAAGCATTAAATATTTATAAACAGTATCCCAGAAAACTGTATAACTTCTCAGATGTTTCAGGACCTTGGTTTGGAACTCCTTTAGTCATCATTTTAAATATTTGGAAAATATGCCAATTATTGTTAGCTTCTCCATATCTTCTATTTATAGCTGTCTGATGACTTTAGAGTTATTCTGTTACGCATACTCATTTGCAGTTTATTTGTTTTCTTCAGCGCGTTATTTTCTAATAGTTTTACTAGAAATGAACCAATGTTGTCATATTTTAGTTCTAAAAGCCGTTTTAGTTCTATGTGAATCATTCATAAATGCCTGATGTTATCAACAATCAATAGGAAACTAGCGACTTCAAATTGGTTCACTATTTTAGAACCACTTGCACCTAAGTATACCTTACACCATGCACCTTGCAATATGTTCTTGCGCTTTTCGGTGATAAAAAGGTTTGTTGTTGGTTTGATTCGCTGTGTTATTTTAACAGAATGTTTGAGGGATTGTGTGTCGTGAGTTATGTTTTTAGGGATGATTCAATAACAGGGTGGCCACAGACTCAGGAAAATCGGGAAATGCCGGAAAAAATGCGGGAATCCAAAATCATCGGGAATTTTGTAATATGGAAGGAGCCATACTCACACCTTTTTCAAATGA
>JASCZW010009573.1:0-41616 GCA_034211315.2 Aedes japonicus | reverse complement strand
CTACTCCACATTCCGTCTTCCATCTGCACTCCACCGTAGATGGTACGCAGCACCTTCTGTTCAAAGACTCCAAGGGCGCGTTGGTCCTCCACTAGCAGTATCCATGTTTTGTGGCCGTAGAGAACTACCGGTCTAAGTAATGTCCTGTAGATGGTCAACTTTGTGGTTCGGTGAACTTTGTTCGATCTAAGCGTCCTTCGGAGTCCAAAGTAGGCACGGTTGCCAGCCATAATGCGCCTTTTTATTTCTCTGCTGGTGTCAATATCGGCGGTCACCAATGAGCCCAAATACACGAACTCGTCTACTAGCTCGATTTCATCACCGTCGATCTGAACTCGTGCTAGGAGGCTAACATTGTCTTCTCGTGAGCCTCTTCCCTTCATGTATTTTGTTTTCCACGCATTAACCACAAGCCCAATCCTACCAGGTTCAACCTTAAGTATGATGTACGTTTCCGCCATCGTCTCAAAGTTACGTGCTACGATATCAACGTCGTCGGCGAAGCCAAATAGTTGGACAGACTTCCTGAAGATCGTGCCACTCGTGTCTATCCCAGCTCTTCGAATCACATCCTCCAGTGCAATGTCAAACAACAAACACGACAATCCATCACCTTGCCGTAACCCTCTCCGAGATTCGAAGGGACTCGAGAGCGTCCCTGATACTCGGACGACACACATCACTCGATCCATCGTTGCTTTGGTCAACCGCGTCAGTTTTTCCGGGAATCCATATTCGTGCATGATTTGCTATAGCTGGTCTCGATCGATTGTTTCATACGCTGATTTGAAATCGATGAAAAGATGATGTGTGGGCACGTTGTATTCGCGACATTTCTGCAGCACTTGCCGAATCGCGAAAATCTGGTCCGTAGTAGCGCAGGCACCCATGAATCCCGCTTGGTATTGCCCTACGAACTCCTTTGCAATTGGTGACAGGCGGCGGCATAGTATTTGGGAGAGCAACTTGTAGGCAGCGCTCAGTAGCGTGATCGCACGATAATTGCAGCAATCCAGCTTGTCGCTCTTTTTTTAGATGGGACACACTATTCCCTACATCCAATCCTCCGGTAAACATTCCTCCTCCCAAATCTTGGTAATTACCCAATGCAGCGTAACATACCTGTACAATTTTTGTCCTATTGTCAATCATATTTTAGTTGATTTTAGGAACGGTCGCGTCTAGATGAAGGTCAGTCACCCTTGTTCCAAATGAGCAATCTAGGATGATTCTGAGCGTTTGGTTTTGCGCGGCTTGCAGCTTGTTCCTGAGAGTCTGTGCGCTTAATTCCTCCGGAGCAGCATAGAATATCGCAGGCACTATGATCTGTGTGTAGACTACCAGTTTGTTCACCCCAGCGAGGCGGTATCTTCGGCAAATCAGCGAATATCGCAACATAACTAAGGCGGAGCATTTGACCAACGTTCTCTCCACATGTGACCTGAAGAGAAGTTTCTCGTCTAACAACAGCCCTAAATAAGTTACTTCGGTGGACCATTCAACCCTTGATCTTCTCGAAACGTTCGTTCCGAATTTTTAGCCATCGTGAGATCTCAAGAAGGGCAGAAGTCGTTTTTGGAGGCATTCGTCTTTGTAGATTTGTCCGTTGACGGTCCCAGAGATGATGAAGGGCTGACTCATTTTGCCACATCCGCAGATCGCTTGCCAGACAAGGAATTTTTTGGTGAATTTCGACAGTTTCTACTTCTGTACACTCTCCGGAACGGCCAACTTAGAGATGGCGACGTAGTGTTCCTGTCCTGGCATTTGTTTGATGTCGGCTTAAATGTCACAATGCAGAACGGTTTTGTGAGCCACTCCCTGTATAGTTTTCTTGCACGAGTTTTGGCCACCGAGTTCTGTTTATCGCTCCGGTTCGGTGCCTTCTGGACCTTGTACACATGTAATCCAGAACGTTTCATTGTTTTCTGCACAAAACAAACTGAAACTTTCGCCTTTTTCGCAACATCCCTGATCGAAATGTTGGGATAACGCTTAAATTGGTTCAATACCATCCTGGCCTTCTCCGGATTTGATGTGCCACGTTTTTTGCCACTACCATTTTTCCGCTTGGTTGTCTTACGGTCCTTGAACGTTTTGATCACATGAGATACGGTTGAATGTGCGATTCCGAGCTGTTTTCCGATCCATCGATGAGAAGCGTTTGGGTTTTCGAAGTGAGTGCCCAAAATTTGTTGGCGCACTATTTCTTCATTCGAAGCCATCACTGAAATCATTCGACCGATTTTCATGAAACTCATTACACAATTGACACAACACAATGAAATACATTCAGTTAAAATTTCAATAATTTTTACCCACAGGCTAAAAAGTTACGAACAATTGCGTGTGTCCAAATTTCATCGAATACAGTCTTTAAGGGCCTCGATGATGGAAGTGCGGATGTGAGGTAGAATATTGTGCTCTAATCCTTTCTTCACGATAATCGCAAACATTAAACGAACGTCAATATTTGAATGATTGGATGACTCCCCGGGTAGATTCATTTTCTTTCAATTACAGTAACACGGTACCGTTAATCACATTAGAAACATCAAAGCGCAACGATACACAACACCGAATATGTTATAATGAATAATCCTTCAGACTAACCCGGAAGCTAAGCCTCATAACACAGTCAACACTCAAGAACATTCAAAGACCACCCCTTGCTAATACAGAAGCAAAGTTTCTTCCGAATTAATTCGATCGGAAAAGTGTCACCAAGTGTGGTCGTATATCACTCAGTAACAGAAATGGAGCCAATTATCAGATCCCCAACAAATGTACGTGTGAACAAAGGCTGCGAAATCCAATCTTATTTTGTGTGTCATTAACCAAATCCAACTTTCACCAAGAATGTCACAAAACAAAAACCTCCCTTCCACGAGAACAGATTCCCGCAATCAGCAGAAAACTATCAATTTCCTTTCCCCCCAAAACCAACTGGAAGCCAATGTCAATCAGTATCAACCGATGCGATGATGGGACTCCACAGGTCCGAATTTTGATCCCATAACTCCTCCCACTTCAGACTGGCGGACCGACATAACACTGGATTTATGTGGGCTTCCCGTCTATTCACGCGGAAGAGCTTGGAAAGAACTTTAAAGCAGCTCGTCGTTGCAGGGGGAAAAATCGTGACAACTCCGATAACTGCCCGAAAACCCGCTTCTTTATGAGACCATTAATTCCCAGTTTAGCCCCGGATTTGGACTACTAAAACCGACACGATCCATTTTTCACATGTGTGCCTCACTCTCTCTCTCTCTCTCACACACACACACACACACACACACACACACACACACACACACACACACACACACACACACACACACACACACACACACACACACACACACACACACCCACACACACACACACACACACACACACACACACACACACACACACACACACACACACACATGGATAGCAGATGACCCCCTCTTTTTCAGGAGTGGAATAAGAGAGGCCGTACGAAAATGTTGAAGGCATAATTCCATTTCCGTGCCACATCCATCCACCACCAGTGAGCTTCTCTGTGAGGGGGGGCCATCCTCCGCAGAAAAGTGATTTATTGACTGACGAGATATGTTTTATTTATTTAAGCTTGTCCGTACCGGCCTCGGGCAGCTCGGTTGTAGCCCAGCATGGATACATGTATTTTTGCTGATGTCGCGATGGGCTCTTGACCAACTGGCAGACCGTCTGGAACGATGGTCGACCCAATACTAGAAATGTGGGACAAGGTGTGGGTTTTGGCCAACGTTCCGCCAGTGGCGTTTGAGGAGATGCTTTGAAGGAATGTTAGGGAAGAAATCTGGCCTCAAATGGCAACTGACCGGTCAATATTGAATGGTTATAAGATTTTATTGAGCGTTTTGCAACCTCTTTGGGAACGTCCATTAATTACGTCACGCAAAAATGGTATTTTTAAAACGCTCCGCTCCCCCCCCCCCCCACCTTGTCACGTTTTTTGTATGGCCCTCCAATTTTTTTTGTATGGATCGTCACGTTTTCTCAAACCCCCCCCCCCCCCTCACCCTTACTACGTGACATAATTAATGGACCTTCCCTTTGGGATGAATAATACACTGCAAATTGACTCGACGTAAATTTGCGATTTCAAGATTGACGTCAAAGCAATAGATAGCCTGCAGCTCAAAACAAACTGTTGTCTAAAAGCAAGTTGTCAGATGGCCACATCACGTTGAGAATAAGCTTGCTATTATTTCTTGAGTTAAGCTTGAGTTATTCCATGAATTTTGATACCCATATTGCCATGATTTCCTTCTAAATATGTCAATGGCCATTCGAGGTCAAATGGGAACCTGTTCTTGAATGATCAATCCCTGGAAAAATCATCAGATGGCCACAAAACGTTGAGAAATATTCTACTGGAGAAATTTCATGAATTTTGATACCCATATTACGAGGGATTCCTTCTCAGTTTGTTCATGGCTTCTCGAGGCCTCACAGGAACCTGTTACAAAAAAGCTCTTCCAGAGACAAGTTGCCATATGGCCCACAATAGAATGGAAATAGCTTGTAACAATTCTCGAGTTTTTTTTATTAAGGCGAATTTAACATTGAGAGATTCTCTCCGGTCTCGCTCTTTTTCATTTATTAAAGCACCGTTATAAAACATTCGAGAGATCCTTTAGTACAGATCGAAACACAACAGTGCTGGCTAGCATACACTACGAATAGTAGAATGAAAAACGTAAAGGTGATTGGAATATGAATGAAAGAGAATGTAATCAAAGAGAGTCTTTCAATGTTAGATTCGCCCCAATAAAAAAAAAACCCTAGAATTATTCTAATGATTTTAACATCCATTCCCAGAAATTTAATTCGACATGGAGTTTTCATAAGGGCCAATGTCACAAACATAAACAATGACTTATTCTGCAAATTTCTCAAGAATACTAACTTAATCATAGTGAATAACCACGATGATTGTACAGAGGAGGAGTTCTTTTTTACAATAGAAGTAGTAGATTACTTGAGCGAGTTTGCATTTTGAATTAATCAACTAAAATTTGGTTTAATCGTATCCTGTGTGTCTAAATATTTAGGAACATTTTTCTAAGCATGCTAATATTATTATTTTAAGGATACATGTGTATTTTTGCAATGGGTAATACACATTTTTGCAAAATTATTTTTTGAACCATACGTGGTGTAAATTTGGTGTGTCATAATAAAGTGCCCAATTGAAAATATATTATGTGTATGTAATTTTTACATCTTAACGCCCCTCGTATTCAATTTCTTTGACGTTTCCAAGTGTTTGTTGATCTTCTTTCGGATTTCAGTTGTCGGTCAGAAAGATTCAGTGCGAGTTATCTAAATAACCATGGAAAATACGGTGGCAAGCAAACCTAATCCCTTGCAGATCCAAAAATGTGTTATTCGTGACTGGTGACTCGTGATTGGTGAAAAGTTTGGATACAGCAAAGCAGCGCTTATCAAACTTTTCGCAAAGTACATAACCTATCGTTCAGTAGCTGATCGCCCAGGAATGGGAAGGAAACGTAGAACAGATTCCCGAACAGATGCGAGAATCATTCGAGAAATTAAGAAAAATCCGAAGGTTACCCTCAGGGAGATCAAGGAAGTGATTCTACAACCGATCTCGGACAGTATTCTACGCAGAAGGATCACTGAACACGGTATGAAGAGCAGGTTTTGTAAGAAGTTGCCTCTTATTAGCAAAGTCAACAAAGCGAAACGACTCAAATTTTCTTGGGAACATGCTGATAAACCTTTAGAATATTGGAAGACTGTTTTGTGGACAAATGAGTCCCAATTCGAGTTGTTCAACAGCTAAAAACGAACTCGTGTATGGCGTGGACCTGGAGAGGCACTTCATGGTCGACATATCCAGGGCACAGTTAAGCATGTTGGAGGGAACGTGATGGTGTGGGAGTGTTTTTCTGAACCCCATAGAGAATCTTGGATTCACGAGTTGATAAGACAGGAGTTACCAAGAAACATAACTATTTTCAAGCTCTTGAGAATGCCTGGGAAGATCTTGACCCAGAACACCTGAAGAATCTGGTGGAGAGTGTGTCGAAACGTTTGCAAAAACTGTTGAAAGGCAGGGGAGGACACATCAACTACTGATCACTCAACAGTCTGGATCTACAACTTGTTTTTTTTAAAGAAAATAAGAAGTGGGCACTTTATTTCGACATGCATAATTTCTACTATAGTTTGATCTTTCTTGAAGAAAAAAATGAATTTGCAGGACAAGTGTGTTTTTATGTACCAGACAAGAAAAGAACATAATAAATATGCCATCAAATCAACAAAACTTAGAATTTTTCACTTATTTTACAGTTTGCTGCACAAAAAGGGGAAACTGGGGTAGGTGGGCACTTTTTTCTGGCGGTGACTGTATGTGTGTAATGCTGTGTAGCCGTGTATCACTGAAAAAAAAGAATTTGGAAAGATTTCTTTAATGCTTTAATGAAGTTCAATCTGTTATGCATTTTATGTAGTAATCATGTAATAATCTTTCGCAGAAGAGAGCGAATTTGAACCTGTCGTGACGCGTGGAACCGACTGCGTTAAAAATATGTCAGATGTTATTATAACACAAAAGACAACGATCATGTAAATTTAAGGCTATCAAATCCCAGTATTCAGTCTTGTGGCTAATTATCAACGCTTTACGGTTTAGATGAGAGATTACCAAATATTATCCAAGAAGCTGTTGTAAATGTAGAATTCGGACGTGATTTTGGGTATGACAGTATTTATTATTTTTGACTTCTTTCTGACAAGTTCTCTTTCACTACCCATTCACATATTTTCAGACATTCTTTTCTTTAAAGAGAACAAGTAATGGCGTTATAACCATAAGCCATAGGGAGCTAGAACTATAGTTAATGCTAAAGTCCCAACCGTTTGAAGAGAAATGGAGCATGACTTAACCTTCTTAGACTAGATGCTCTCTAGATGAATGAATCAGTACCTGGTTTCGTTTCATGGTGGCATGCAATGTCTTCAACGAGCTATTCCTCATCGTAGCTCCATCCACGAGGTGTGCAAACGTCAATGGTAATATCCGGGGAATCTACTACACTCTTTCATGTGAGTCAGCTGCACGGTTAAAGGTCTAAAGCAACAATAGCCGCTTTGCAAGTCGACGAGGGAAATGACGTTTCGGATCCAAATGAAATTAGTAGATTTACTCATTCGTAATTTGAACAGCTGTACGGATTGGTAGAAGGAAGCCTTTCGGACAACTTTCTCCAATCTAAAAGTATTCCTCTATTTCTAGCTCAACAACGCTATTATGGAACCAATAACGGCAGACCAGATCCTGTTAGCTAAAAAAACAAGCTCCAGCCGAAAGTCACATAGATCTGATGGAGTGCCCATAGAATTTTATGAAAAAACCCGCAGAATCATTAGTAACGAGCTCTCCCTCATCATCAAGGATGCTCTGGCAGGCCAAGCAAGTCAAGACTACTATAATGGCATCATTTTGCTCGTTAAAAAGAAAGGCCGAGACCTATCTATCAAGAGCTATAGACCAATCTCGCTCCTTAATTATGACTACCAGCTTCTTGCCAGAGTCCTTAAAAAGCAAATGCACAATCAGCTGCCGTTAGTCCTGTCGTTAGAACATCAGAAATGTTCGAATGGTAGCAGAACCATAAATGAAGCCACAGGTCGAATACTGGATGAGGTCTCCAAATTGAAACATCGACGTAGAAATTCTCTGTTGGTATCGTTCGACCTTGATCATGCCTTCGATAGGGTGAATCACCAGTTTCTTGCCGAATAGATCTTTAGGCGTCCATATGGAATCAGCCTTTCTCTAAAATACTAATCAATGGTCGACTGACACCAGGGCTTAAGATTCAGCGATCTGTACGTCAGGGAGTCCCCTTATCTATGCATTTATTTGTGATCTATCTTCAGCCGCTTCTCGACAGTATCACTAGAAACATTCCAGGAGCTGTCATCAACGCTTACGCAGACGACATATCGATGTTCCTGCATAACGAAGAGAGCTTGGTCTGGGTAGCTAAATAGTTTGTCGAGTTCGGTGCGGATTTCGGAGCAGTGTTAAACAAACAAAAAACAGCAGCGATAATGATCGGTTACATTATTCTCACAGATCAGACTGAGTGGGTTAACATAGAAGACTTCCTTAGCATCTTGGGTGTAGTGTACGGAGCAGACATCAAGCAGGTTCGTAAAAAGAACTGGGAAAACGTGATTCGGGGTATCAGGACAAGGCTGTGGCTTCATAATCCAAGACAACTGAACATACTACAAAAAGTCACCCTACTCAACACTTACATTAGCTTTAAGCTTTGGTATATGGCTTGGACAACCAATTTAAAGGACTGCCTATTCCAGCCTCATTCTTCCAAAAAACAAAGGAGGCCTCAATTTGCACTGCATTGAACGAAAATCGAGAGCACTCCTCATAAACCAACTTCCTTTCCTCCGAAGCCTTCTGGAAAATCGTGACTTCCCAATACCTTCAACGTCATCAGCGGGTGACATGGTACATGGTGATGCACAAAAAAATAAAGCACAGAGAACTACCATTCCTCCAAAACATCATTGATGATCCAAACTGTGAATCGTGTCCAGGTGAATTGGAAACAGTAGTGCACAAACTCTTTCGTTGTCAACGGGTCAGACCAGTGTGGCGTTTTCAACGAATACAAATAGTAAGACAGGAACCTAGTCTAGCTCCTCCCTTAGCTCAGTCGGTAAAGGCGCAGCTACAAAGCAACACCATGCTGGAGGTAGCTGGGATCGATTCCCGGTCTGGTCTAGGAATTTTTCGTTAAAGAAAACTTCTCGACTCCCTGGGCATATAGGATATGATTGTACTTTGCCACACAAATCATACTAATGCAAAAATGGTAACTGGCATCGAAAGCTCTCAATTAATAACTGTGGAAGTGCATTAGAACACTAAGTTGTGAGCAAGCAATAAGCTAATTGTGAAAGCAATAAAGGAACATCCATTAATTACGTCACGCAAAAATTGACTTTTTACAAACCCCCCTCCCCCCCTTGTCACGTTTTTTGTATGGACCTTCAATTTTTTTTTGTATGGATCGTCACGTTTTCCCAAACCCCCCCTTCCCCCTTACTGCGTGACATAATTAATGGACCTTCCCTAAGCATAAAATGCTAAAGAAAAAAAAAACCTAGTCTAGCTAGATATGAACCAGAAGACTTTGTTTACCCAAATCACAGGAATCTGTGCAGAAGATCTAGACACAATGTAGTTCAACAACTTGCAAAATTTTTTAGCTACGTTAAGAAACCCCAGCAAACACATTAGATGTAAATAGCTTTAGATTGTACTTGACTGTTAACTGATCACAATGAAAGATTTTACAAAAAAATTCTAATACTAATGCTAAAAGGAGGAGGAAATCATTAAAGTCAAGAGAGCATTCGCAGGAGAAGATACAGATTACGAGACTAGCACACAGTCTTCTGGGAATTCGAGTTCAAAAGGACGGGTGGTCGCAACAAAGCGATCAAAAAGCCAATTGATTTTGTAGCGTCTTTCAGCAAAGCATAATTAAATGTGCTTCAAGTGGTAAATTCTTTTCCAGAAAATGTTCTGGAAACCGCTTAAAGATTGCCATAAAACTCCTCAACTCCTTGCTCCGCCCATCAACTCAAAATATTGGGTCACCGCCTTGGCTATTTATCAAAATAATAATAACAATAACGTTGTACAGCTGCCCAGATGGAGTCAGATTCTCGCCGACTAGTCAGCCGTATGAAACCTGCTCTCCTGGAGTCTCATAAATCATTTATACGGGAATCGTCTCCATCTCGCACCGCCTCGTTCCCCTTCTTGTAACACCAACAAAGAACTTGTGTTTACCTTCGAGTCGAGCCAAAAACGAAAGGCATGAATCTAACTTTGTATTTATATTCTGTTTTTCACATTCTTCCACATGTATCCCTTCGGAACATCTGCACGATGACCAAATTCCATCCCCGCAACCGATTGGTGACCGGCGTTCAGGAAAACGTGACTGTTATTAAGGTGAGTAGTTTGCTGGTGTTATCCTTTTTTTTTGCTTTGCTCTCTCCCTTGTAGGACGAAAACAACTTGGGAAAACTGGGCACAGATTGGCAAACGCCTTCGCCTTGCGTCGGCCGTTGGTTGGGTTGGTCGGGTGCAATTTGTTCTACCACTTGAAGAGCAAAGAAGCTGCCATCGATGAGTGATAGACGATTGCCGCCGATTGGAGAGTTTTCCTCGAGGGGAAGATCTGTCTTTTGGCTTGTTTATGTGAATATTTGTAAGGGACAAGAAACGTGACTGGGAAAATACGACTATCGACAGCCCTGTACTGAATAAGAGTGAATGATAGTAGGCCACAGGTTCCAGGCGCCAAATTATGTGGGCCCCACTGTCAGTTGTCTAATAACAGCAAGACGATTTTTGCTAGCATTGCGTAAAATATTATAGAGCTTTTTGTGAGACGTTTCTCATCAGCTGATTTTCACATGCATGCATGAAATTCGAACCGAAAGCAGCGACCCATCCGCGGTGAGAAGTTACATAAAAATCGTCAATACAACAAACAGGTGTCTGTCTCTTGTTATTTCGTGAAATGATCTACACGGAGAAACCAAACTATCCAAAATCAAGGGTGACATTACTCAAAACTACACACTAAAGGATTTCGTGTAAAATTATGTCTCCTGAAACTGACACATACGCAATTCGACGAAAGATTTGTTTGATTGAATTTATTTTCTCATTTCTTTCAACTAATTTTTATGTGCTAAAGGACGCTTGCATGTGTCGGTCTCAGGGGACAGAAATTTACATGACATTTTGGTAGAGTGTAAGTACTCTGATAAGACTACTATTATGAATATAATTATGTTCTCACTGGTATGTAGTTTCAACTCAACCCAAAAGTATGATTGACAAAGTCAATTTTACCCACAGCAAGGTATTTTAATAGAAGTAAGTTTTCAATGTACGCAAGAGCTGCCTTCCGCGAATTTATTCAAATCGGAGTATTGGGCTGTCACTTTGTTTTGGCTGATGTTTTTTGATCACCATTGAATCAACCACGGTGGAAGGGAATTTGGTTTTTACGTACCGTTTCTTGTGTCTAGTTTTAAATTGTCTAGTGCTCAAAACTGGAGCAATTAAGGACTTTTAAGTGCCTATTTTTATTTCTGACGCTTTGAAATTTTAGATATTGCTAAACTGATGAGTGTGAAGAAACCATCCAACCAATGACAAATTCGAGGTGTTGAAGCAAAACATTCGCTCGGTACACAAAATTATCACGAGCAAAAAAACAAACATGCCGCTGAAATGACCCCAGTGTACATAACAAACGAAGAGTGTTCTAATGTTCTCCAAGGTTGTAATCAAGTACATTTTAATTTATGTGAATTTCTATTTTCTTTTATTGAATTAAGTAAACTTTCTCACCTTGTCAAATAATATTTTCAAAAAAGTAAACTCACTTTAGGATTATTTTTACTGTCGATTTTCTTTTAACAAACAGTTAATATCACTCGACATTGAATCTTTCCGGAACACTAAAAAATTTGATACCAACTTTGTAAATAACTCAATTATTGCTGGTTTTACTTTGCTGACAAGATGAGTGAAAATGACTTCATTTTGGATAGTTTGAATTCTCTGTGCCCAGATCATTGCACGGAGTGTATTAACCACACTTGTTTGACAGATCAAAGAGCTTGTTTACAAGGTGTTGGAATTCAAACCGCTCAAACGAAATTTGTCATTGGCTTTTTCCGCTCTCTGTACGATTAGATTCAGGAAATGATGTAAAATAAGCGCTGGTGTCTGCTTCCGACTGTTTTACTTCAATCGTAATAAATTTAGAAAACAATATCTCAAACCGATCCAACCGAAAAAAATAAGTCCTGGTAACAAAGCTCCCTGAACAGTCAAAACTGCATTGATGACGCCATCGTACAATGATCTATTGCAAGGCACCATGCCAAAAAGGCGTACAATTTATTCAACCCAACTTTGGTAGGATTCTTCGAAACGACAGAAAGATATCTACACAGCCAAAAATAATCAAAATTACATGCGATGTAAAACGTTTGCATGATAAAAATAAACACACTATGGTACGCATAGCCCATTTTCGCGACAAAAATCGATAACTCGAACACCATTAACTTTAGACATATGTGATTAGATGTCTTTAAAAGATTTAATATAAACAATAATATCTATCTTTTGATAAGGGGGTGACTAGGGTGGGATCATTTATGTTCATAATAAAAATTCTAACTTTTTATTCTCATGATTTGGAGGATTTTTTTCACCTACAGAATTGTAACTTTGCTAAGAAAACTCAACTTCCATCTCATCTAAGTATCGTTTTATAACAGTTTTTTCTAATTCTCTTTAGGGTGGGACTTGAAAAAAAATAATTTTTTGCTCATAATTTTTTGTTTCAATTTGAATTTGAAAACTTTGATGACATGACCTTTAGTGCATACAATGAAACACATTTTGCAGATTCAATATGGTCGCAAGTTATTGTATAAAAATAGTTGCAGAGGTTAAAGATATCTTACTTATTTGCAAATATTTGCATCTACAAGACCTATGCAAAATCGTTTGTCCCGTTGTGTCCCCTTGTAGACTGAACGCATTTTAAAATTGGTAGTTTGCATTTTTTTTCTGTATAACTTTCAATCAGCAGCATCTACAATTATCATTAAAGTGCGTAACAACATAACATTTCAACCCATCTCCATTTATTTATTAACATTTACATCACATCACATTAACATAACAAACAAACAGACAAAACAAGTTGAAAATTTTGCACTACAAATCATCCTCAGTAACACACCTGCGCCATTTATTGAACACATTGTGATGGTAGATAAAGCGGAACAGATGGGAGGAGCAAAGGAGAATGCTAAGATGGAACAGTTGGCACGTTTTTTATTTTTTTCATTTCAGTGTCCTTTTCAAAAAATGAGAACGGGCCCTTTCGAATGAACACTCCCCCGTGAATGCAAGATTTTTTTATGCTCAAGCCGTTCCCTCGTTGTTTGCTTAATCAGCTGCACACTAATATGAGAATACCTAAAGTTAGGGTTTTTCTGTTACCTAAAATTACACAAGAAAAAATACCATCCAAACAAACATATCTCAGGTAAATTTAAACGTATATTGAGTTTGTTCTGGTCACAAGCAAAAACATGCTTCATTTCAAACATATTTAACATTTTAATCCAATGACATTAACGTGTAAAGTGATAGTCCTACGTATGCTCTAGACATATTTGTGTTTAGATAGAACGAAAATTTTTTTGAAATGATTTTAAATCTGTTAATTTATAACTATTGTTTAGTTTACGTTTTGTATTTATTTCAAAAACTGTTTCTATCTGGGATATAGCATACCTAGATACATTATTTTGTTTAATTGCTAACAGGTTGCATATCAACTGGTTTGTTCAGAAATTTGCTACAGGACTTGAGTAAATTGCCTTATCCATAAATATACGCCTTTTATTTCTTAAGTTGAAACTGCCTCGTTCTCACGTTATGGAGTAGAGTACACGGCAAAAATCGCCTACTTGACGTATGTATTCGTAAAATAAACACACCTTAAATTTGATTCCAACATTGATATTTTTATTGGAAACATACCATCAATTTACTTCAGATAGTTCTAATGCTAAAGTTAACCAACGATATTTTTTATTTAAGTGAACGAGATTCCTCTTCGTGTAGGCTTTATTAAGTTTTATTAATGTTTTATTAAAGCCACTAGAAATCAACTGGTTTATTATTTATTATGACACCAAGAGGTGCCAATAGGTTTCATATTTAAGTCAGGTTTAGCTTATTTAAAACGATCTTAAGACCTCGTTTTCACAAATACCTTTTACTCATATCAAAGGTTTTATTTTGACTTTATGAACTCATAAAACGCTATTTTGAAATGCCATTTTAGGACCCATATTATCTCAAATTATCTTATTAAGGTCAGTTGAAAAAGCAGTAAATGCATTAAACGGAAAATTGGCATTGACGGAAGTCATCAAATAACCACAAAGTTTTAAAGTAGTCACTGCGAAGATAATTTGACTTTATGGCAGAAAAGTTGTTTTTTTTTCAATCGCCATATTGAAACACAAGCAATAATTGAAATGTGCATAAATAAATGCATCAAATTTTAAATGTAACGCAAATGAACTGTAGGTCGGAGAGCAATTTCAGTATTTTCTAAGATAACCTTATTGAATTCCATCAATTTTCAAAAAAAACCAGACTAGTATATATTTGTGTTGATTTTGTATTTATAGTTGTAAACTCGCATAATTTCCGAGGTATATAATTCGGACCTCAATACGCTGTAAAAACTCATTTTTTTTGGATATTTTGCTATCAAACAAAATTACCTGCACCACTTGAAGTTTTTAATAAGATATTATTTTGGACTGCTAAATGAATCAGAAGAGCAGTGAATCGAACAAAGCAGCAGAACAACAAAAACCAACGACGATATCACAGTGAAGTTTGGAAACTGCCGCCATTTGGCCATTTGCTGGTTTTCATGGCAGCCATTAGGTTTTATACAGGTTCTCAAGTGTCCATAGCATCTATCACTTGAACATTTTCAAAAGCTTTATGGTCTTAGAAAGGTTTAATTGCATTTTTTTTCACCACCATGTATAGAGTGGACCACTTCGTACAAATTTTGGCTTTAAAGAAGCATAGAGGAGGTATCCTAGAAAGTTTGAGCTGTTTAGTGGAATTCTTGACAGATACGCGTATTTCGTCTAGAATAGGCAGACTTCTTCAGTGTATCGTACTAATAACAGTCGAGTTATTAGTACGAGACACTGAAGATGTCTGCATATTGTAGACGAAATACGTGTATCTGTCAAGATAAGCAAAGGTAGTTGGTATTAAATAGAAAATACAAATTTTTCTTCTGATTTCTAGTGACAGAGGAGGTTTTGGTAGACAAAACAGTTTTTTGCCGGCGCCGGTGGTGCAGTGGTAAGCGTGACTGCTATTGGCACCCCAGTGGGTCTGGGTTCAATCCCAGTCGACGTCGGTGGTTTTTCTGAGGCGTAAAAATCTTGGTCACGTCTTCCTTCGGAAGGGAAGTAAAGCCGTTGGTCCCGGTTCATAGTCATGAGTCGTTTGGTAGGGTCCAGGTAGTGGAGTCGTCTCCCTGGCGTCGGTGATTGTTACCATGTGAGGAAATAGGCCGACGGAAAATAAATAAATTAAAAAAAAACAAAACAGTTTTGAATGTAGTTTTATAAACAAAGCCGGGACGGAGTGCTATACGACTGGAATAAAACTCAAATTGTTACTTGGGTTGTTCACAGATAAAAAGAAACATTGAATTTTCTGCGTTATCTAATGCACATAAAGGGAATGCTAGATTTGCCAGAATATAATGGGATATTTCATGTAAATTTAAGCCAGATAACGCCTGAATCCAGCCTGTTGTATGAAAGATTACCAATATTGTTGTATGGCGCATGAAAAGCTGCAAACAATTTCGTTGTTTACGTCTCCTTTAGCTTGGATTTAAACGAGAAGATATTGTACACGCTTGTTAAAATTAAGTATTTTTTTCTGTGTTGATAGTGAAGTGCCGAACCCGCCAAAGGCTGAAAGGCACTATAATAAAGAAAGAAAAAAAAATGTGTTGAAAGTACCCAAAATATTGGTAAAATTTAAAGATGTTAAATAGTTATCAGGACTTATTATATTTTACTTTAACGTTTCTCTTTTGTATACAGGGTCTCATTTCAAGATTTTGAAAAATAAGATCGTTATGTAAGCGTGACTTTAGAGTGAAAAGTTTTTAAAGGCTAATAATTGTTCAACTGAACACAATGACATTGATTTAGAAGGAGATGTTCGCTCATCACCATGAGGCACCAAGAGTGAACAACAATGTTTTTGGCTAGAATGAAAGTGTTGAAAGGTCCGTCAGAGTGCGGCAGGTAGGAAAATTAACAGATGTTTTTGAAAATTGAGCGAAAGGGCATGTATCCAATGGTACTCGAACCATGGACGTCAATCTTTGCCTAACAGCCCACTGCGGGGTAGGTTGTAGCGACGGAACAAGTCCGCCACTTCAACAGGCAAGAAGAATAAACTATACAAGCCACAGTGGTACATGAGCGTCTTTCCATGCGTCAATTTTTGCCTGTTGAAGTGGCGGACTTGTTCCGTCGCTACAACCTACCCCGCAGTGGGATGTTAGGCAAAGATTGACGTCCATGGTTCGAGTACCATTGGATACATGCCCTTTTGCTCAATTTTCAAAAACATCTGTTAATTTTCCTACCTGCCGCACTCTGACGGACCTTTCAACACTTTCTCTTCACATCTTTCATTCTAGCCAAAAACATTGTTGTTCACTCTTGGTGCCTCATGGTGATGAGCGAACATCTCCTTCTAAATCATAATCGTTACTCCTCGCACGGAGAATACATAACATAACAATTTAATGTACAATGACTTTATTAATACACCGTTATTTAAGCTACGTCCATTGAAAGGTATCAAATAGAGCTTCTGTTTTTCTAAGCTGTCATTTTCCACCCAAGCAGAGGACAAAAGAGAACGTTTATTTGTAGCTGCAGTTTCTAAACCTCAAATCTGCTGTTTCGCCTGGTTACGCGAAACACAGTTAACGAAATAATAACTATCGTGTCATTGAAATTAATTGAGTTGAATTAATTGAATTTTCGTCTAGAAATTCCTTGTGCACAGCTCGAAAAAGTAGTGTGAATTTCTGTTCAATGTCATACACATAAATGGAGCGTCACAAAACATATACATTTCAATTATAAATCGGGCAAAGTTCTG
The DNA here is from genome assembly GCA_034211315.2 of Aedes japonicus. Classification (NCBI taxonomy): domain Eukaryota; kingdom Metazoa; phylum Arthropoda; class Insecta; order Diptera; family Culicidae; genus Aedes; species Aedes japonicus. The sequence goes on along the minus strand of JASCZW010009573.1, from coordinate 24,728 downwards.
TGACATTGCAAACATTGTCGATAATATTGTATGCAAAAGCTCGTCTTTGTAAGAACTATGCAAGTCACTGCTTGGGGGGTTGAAATACAATTTTACATGCGGCGATGTTTAAACCACAATGAAAATTCAGATTTTTTTCTGTATGCTTTTACTCGCTAGCAACTGCATATTATCCGGTTTTACCCAACCAGCAACAAGAATTTGCCTATGTTAGATTTATTGACTGAGTTTTAATGTTTTTTTTTTTCAATATTTCCATTGCATGAAAAGAAGGTGTATGCAAATAAAATGTCATTTCGAATTAAACTAACCAGTTTCTGAGCATGCATTCAACTTGCCTTCACTGTTGAAACGATATTTCGGTGGTCCGCAGTCCCTTACCTTACCTTACCAATCAGACTAAGACCGGCCTGGCCTCTACTGCACACAGAAGTTGTTTCCATTGTAATCGGTCCATGCCCAGCAAACACAGGATCGTATATGATAGCGGATAAGAGTGTAAAGTGAAGGCGATATACGTACATGCGTCCATTTGACTTCATGTAAAATGTACGTATATCGCCTCCACTTTTCACTCTCATCCGCTATCATATACGATCCTGTGTCAGCTGGGTGGCTGTACCTCGCCAGCCTCGCTGTCTGCGGAGGGTCCACAGGTCGCCTTCTACTTGATCGATCCACCTTGCTCGTTGCGTGCCTCTTCTTCTTGTTCCAGTCGGTTCGTTTTCGAGAACCATTTTCACAGGCCCGTCGTTCAACATTCTTACGACATGCCCAGCCCATCGTAGTCGACTGTTTTTTGCTATGTGTACGATGGGAGGTCCTCCCAGCAACTGGTGCAATTCCTGGTTCATTCGCCTCCTCCACGTTCCGTCTTTCATCTGCACTCCACCATAGATGGTACGCAGCACTTGCCATTCGAAGACTCCAAGGGAGCGTTGGTACTCCACTAGCAATGTCCATGTTTCGTGGCCGTAGAGAATTACCGGTCTAATTAATATCTTGTAGATGGTCAACTTTGTGGTTTGGCGAACTTTGTTCGATCTTAGCGTCCTTCGGAGTCCATTGTTGGCACGATTGCCAGCCATAATGTGCCTTTGTATTTATCTGCTGGTGTCGTTATCGGCGGTCACGTATTTTGTATTTTGTTTTCAACGCATTAATTACAAGCCCAATCCTACCAGCGTCAGCCTTAAGTCTGATGTACGTTTCCGCCATCGTCTCAAAGTTACGTGCTACGGTATCAACGTCGTTGGCGAAGCCAAATAGTTGGACACACTTCCTGAAGATCGTGCCACTCGTGTCTATCCCAGCTCTTCGAATCACTCTTTCCAATGCTATGTTATACAACAAACACTACAATCCATCACCTTGCCGTAACCCTTTCCAAGATTCGAAGGAACTCGAAAGCGTCCCTGATACTCGCACGACACACATCACTCGATCCATCGTTGCTTCGAGAGTCCGCAGCCCCATGAAAGCGTTTGAAGGAATGAAGGGAATTATTTTAATCTTGACGTTTTTTTAACCAAAACGATTTAACCTCTCACTTGATAATGATGTTGTTTGAGAAGGAAGTAATTTCTCCTCACCATGAGGCTCTAGAAGTGGACAGCAATATTTTTGGTAGAACAAAGTTGTGAAGAGACAGTATTGATAGTTCCGTTAGAGTACGGCAGGCTGTGAAGATTGGATAGAAGTAATTTTGAAATTGAGCGGAGGGCATTGAAAGGTAGTATGCGGAGTAGGTCAACGCAGGAACGAATCCACCATATTGACTGGCAAAAGAATGTGCGCTTGATCGTGCTCATATACTCATATACATATACTTTGAAAATGGTTCTAACGAACTTTCTTCTAAGTAAAACATTAAACCACCCTGATTGAAGCCTGGGACGCCCTCACCAAAACAATTTAGTGCATTGTAATACCAGTTTTAAGAGCATTCAAGTGCAACTTGCAAAACATCTAAGTAAAGCATGAAAACCCTAGCAAAGGTAAATAACAAGCTAATATCATATAAGTAACAAGTTCTGTTATCCCAGTTATCGTTTTGATTTCCGCAGTTATCGTATAACAAATTTAGTTATCACCATTGGCAAGTTTTGTTATAAGTTGAATAGTAAAATTATAAATATTTCCAGCATATTTGAACAAGAAATTTTGCTTTTAATCAAAATATTTTTTTCAGTTATTGGCACGGGAATTTGATTTCAAATTGATAACATAATTTAATACTATTTCAATAATTTTGCTTACAATACAGGATTTGTTATCAAGTTGTTCGCAGTGATAACAAAATAAGTTATTATTATGATATTCAACGAGTATTTTTATGTTATTCATTCTGTTATTTTGGCTGTTTATTCAGCCTGAGTGATAACATATTTAGTGATCAAAAAATGATATTCTGGTAATAGAACTTGTTATCAACTTGGTATAATCCTTCGCTCGGGAAGGTGGTCGGTTTCAAAGCTTCCAAATGAAGCTTAAATAGTATTTAAGTGAAGCTTCAATCGTTTTTTAGTGATACTCGGAAAGCATATCTGAAATGCTTCAGGTGAGCTTCCAAATAAAAAATTTGAATTTTACAATTGAAGGAATAGAGAGCAGCTTTCAATTAAACTTTCAATCTTTCTAATTGAAGCTTGGAACGCTACTTGGTGTAAATTTTATACCATCTTATACATGCTAAGATAGATTCCAAGGGAAGTTTAGAACCTTCTAGCGCTTCGAAGTGATGCTTTGAATTTTTTTTTAAATTAAATTGTAACTCTTTCAAATAAACCTTGTCAGTCAACAGAAATTTTGAATTGAAGCAAAGCTTACAAGTGATGCATGCAAAGATACCAACTGAAGCATGCAGATCTTCCGAAATGAAACTTGAAAAGCATTTCAGTGAAGCTCAAAATAATTTCAAGTGAAACTAAGAAACATTGTTTTTGAAGCTTGGAAAACTTCCAAGTGATACTGTGAAATTTCAAGTAGGAGCTTTGAATGCTTTCTAGTGTGTTTCAAATGAAACGTTCGAATTGAAGCTTGAAATGTTTCAATGTCAAGCATGCAAAGACTTTAAGTCAAGCTTGCGGAGTTTTTAGTGAAGCTTGAAACGCTAGCTAGAGAACATAGAAACAGTTCAAAGAGATTCCTTAATAGATATAAATTAAGTGATTTCTTTAAAAAAAATAGATTTGTCAAAGCATGCTAATTTGAAATTTTATTTTAATTTCAAAAACATGGTGTTGTTAGTATCGATGAAGTAAAGACTGATAGAAATCATAATTGAAATAATTTTGTTTTCCTCAGTAACACAATAATACAAGAGGAATGAAAATAAGAAAAATATAAGATATAAGAGCTGTCACTTGTTGTAAGTTAGTCATTTCATCAATTGAACTCAATGTAAAGACATTAAATTATACGACAAAATTAAAGTACGAAGCATGATGAGTTTGGATTTGCCAATGGCAATTGTATTTGATGCGATTGATGGATATAGTGGTTATATTAAACCGAATTTCGACTTGACATTAGTGATAATCGGTTTTATTAATACCAAGAATCAGTATACAACTAGCGATATAATATTGGTTTACTGTTGTAGAAGCTTTTGGTCCAAAGTACACCGTGAGGCCTGCACCCTGTAATACATTCTTGTGCTTTTCAGTACTAGAGTCTTTGCTTTTGTTTTAATTCGCTGTGTTGGTTGATAGAATATTTGAAAGTGTGTTGGTCTGCGTTATGTTATTAGTGGCGGCGCATCGTTAGGCTTGGAACCGAGCTAGGGACTGAACTTGGGACCAATGTGCTGGTGCCTCAGGTTTAATACGAGCAATGACGAACAATGGAATTGTTTGTTTCTTGAATAACATGAATAACTTTCATGCAAACTAGGGCCACAATTACAAGGAATAACATTTCCCTAACATGATGGTGGTGCTCTTTCCGTGAGGGTGCTGAGAGTTTTGATGAACTCACGTTTGAAACATACTTCCCCTTTTTGTTTACAAAATCAGATACGTCTGTTTGAAAAAGTACTCGGGAATTGTCGTTCTTAACTTCGTTAAGTTAATTCCCCAAAAAACACTAATTTAGTTTTCCGCCCACGAGTTCAATGGTAGCATTTTCTAATTCCCTCCCCTTAACCAAACACAATCACACACACGAGTCACAGAACCGCTCCAACACGTAGGCCTAGCTCAATATCAGCCGGAATCGTTAGCATTTTTATTGCATCCTGGAGGCAATTCGTCGATGATTGTCCGTGAACCGCAAACGGGAGGATGAGGAACGGTCCGGCAAACTGTCAATCTCAATTTCTGTGGATTTTTGCAGGAATGTCAAGCGAAAGCACTTGTTTTTTTTCTTTTCACTGCAATGAAGCCCTGTATTCAACACTCTCAACAAAGTAAGGGAACTTTCGAAAGAAACGGTCAACGACGGTGTGGCCCTTTACTGAGAACTTCGAACGACGATGACGGCCGGACAATAGGCCGGGATGTATGTAGGTGGCCGACGATAGTCACTTGTAGCCGTCCAGTCACGTTCCGAGTCACGCACGATGACCGAAATTGAATGTACGGTTTGGTGATTCTGCTCTTTGGCCACATCACAGACTTGCACGTGTGCCTCCTAGTTAGTACGGACAGCCCCGGGAATGAGACGGGAGGCATCGTCGGACAGAAAGCCTCTGAATAATTCGATCATGAGTGGGACGTGGGTAGATTGCCTGTATGGTTTGGCTGCTGCCGTCATCAATTTGATATTCTACACGAAGAAAACGAAGCTCGAGGAAAAGCTGTGGCGAGCACGATAATTGGAATGAGAAACAAAAAATCATATTCTTCATGGAAATATTGAGAAAAAAAGGAGACGGGGTTTAAATGGCGATCCAAAATGTTTGTAACATTACACAGACTCGAGTCAATAATCTTCGGAATTTTTGTGAAACTTTTGGGCAACAATTTCTGGTAAGGTAACTCACAGACTTGACTCAATAATTATCGGATTTTTTTAATGAAAATTTAACCTAACAATTTCTAGTAAGGTAACTCACTTTATTATATTGAGGTGACTTTTTTCCCTAGAGCAAGTTGTATGCCAGTTGAGCGCCAACCGAAGTTCATTCATACTTTTCGAAAACGTCAATGCCAACATATGAAACTTCCCCTTCTTCATAATGGTATTACGTAAGAGTGAGCTTCTTTCGGTTTGTGAGAAACAGAACATCCATCATTTATGTCACGCAAAAAGTGACTTTTTATAACTTTTTATTTATTTTTTCAATGTAACAGACTTCTCTCAACTTTATCTTTAAGGCCTGTCCACGTTAAAATTCGGACATTATATTTCAGTGCGACGAGTTATTGAACTTTTCTTTTGTGTTTTTCGTCGTATTTTCGACAATTGTACCGCACTTAGAAACAGGTAGGAGCAAATAGAGTAAGCTGCATCTAAAAGCACATTAAAAGAGCTTTCAAGTGGTGGTTAGTTAATCCGTCCACGACCGTCTGCTGGGGGAGTCACGCTGGAAACAAAAATCGATGGATTTACTATATATCATGATTCAAACAGTAGTCACCTTAAAACAGATTATTTCCAGATAAATTTTGCATTTTGATTATGTCAATGTTTGTATGTTTTTCGTGTTACTATGATGTAAACCATTATTAACATTTGCATTTAAAAGAATAGACAAAAAAAGACCGATTTATAATGGGTTTACCTTCACCCGCACTGACAAATCTACCTATGCAGCATCAATCATAGTAACCCACGAGCGCAGACAAAATTTGACAGCTCTATCAGTCGAATTCTAACCGTGATGGCAACAACAGTAAAGCAACTCCGTTCACAAGAGTGCGCGTTCAAAAAAAAGCACGCCGCGTCAAAATCGACATCGTGCGGAACTTTAAGGACGTCGGATACGCGCGTTCCGGCATCTACAACATCTTGGCACCATTAGACAACAATCAGAGCAACCGAAAGAAAGCCCGATTCTGAACGGCCGACGACCCTGAGCGACAAGAGGCTCCAAAGGATGCTGAAAAGGAAGACCTAGGGAAAAGTGGCTAAATCGCTGCGTGCGCTTGGCCGGGAGGATGGTTCTACCGGTCAAACAATGAAAAAGTACCTGGCGCACATGAACATACAGGCCAGGAAGCGGAAGTCGCAGCGGCAGCGGTTTAATAATATGGTCAACTCGATTTTCCCGGTGAATCGCGACGGGGCGGTGGTGATGGACGACGAGACCTATCTCACCCTGGATGGCAACGACAGGCAGGACACTTCGTATTATATTTCCCTCACGAAGGAAGTGAGCTCCGAGGTGAAGTTCATTTCACACACCAAATTCCTCAAGAAGGTGCTGCTGTGGCTGACAATCAGCGAGAAGGGAATGTCAAAGCTGGTCTTCTTTCGCTCCGGACTCGCCGTGGCCGTGGGAAATTAATAGTACGAAATGCCTGCCGGAAGTTGCGTCGTTCATCATAAAATACCATGAGGGCGGTGTTCTGGCCGGAGCTGGCAACGGCCCACTACTCGAAGCGATCGTTGGATGAGATGGAGCGGCTGTGATAGCCAATCCGGCGAACCCACCCAACGCCCCCTCGAGAATTTCTGGGCCAACCTGAAGCGTAAGATCTACTCCAACAATTTTGTTGCGAACATTGAGGAGGAATTGATAAATAAAACGAACAAAGAACTCAAAAACCTGCCTTCACGAATGTTTTTGTCCGCCATGGCGAATGCTCTGGTTAACTGCCGAAATGCCGCTCGCAAGGGCGTAGAATTATTTTTTGCATCTAAGCCTAAATAATTACCTTCCATAGGAAATTTATCAAAAGCAGTTATTTGTCTTACCTTTCTCTATCACAATCCGAAAAAGCTATTTTTTTTAATGCAAACGTTATTTCAAATATTTTTAAACATTTAAGTTTTCAATGCCGTTTTCAATTTCCTGCCTCCTGCCTCTAAGAACCCCTACAAGCCAAATGTGGTTCCATTTACTTGAATAGATCTCGAGTAATGCAGATATTTATGATTCATTTGTATGAACGCCCCCTCTCCCCTAAAGAGGGGCAGGGGTCTTGAATTACCATAGCAACACTTCTTTTCTTTAAAAACCTGCACATGACAAATTTGGTTCCATTTGCTTTATTAGTTCTTTAGTTATACAAAAATTTGTTTTTCATATGTATAGGAGCTTCCCCTTTTTAGAGGGTGGAGGGGTTTAAAATTGCCATAAAAACATTTATTGCTTTCAAAAACCTTTAAACGCCAAATTTAGTTCCATTAGCTTGATAATTTCTCGAACTATGCAGAAATGTGTGTCTCATCCACTCTTCCATACAAAATTTAACGCCAATTGGCTCAGTTCAGAAGAAGGTTCAGACAGAAATAAATAAATTTTTATGTTGGTATCAGTATACAATGCATATACCTTTTATTTTATTCAAGCAACTCTAGTAAGATATAAAATAATTACAATGAAAACAGCAGAAAAAAAAACTTGAACTATCTTAAACGGTTTTCATTTTATTCTCATACACTTTTTTTTCGGTGTTATTGTCAAACTAAAGATTGTACTCGAAAAAAAGCAGGTTAATTAAACCTCGTCTCTAAGGCTAAACACCCACTCCTTAGATCTAACGTTACTCATCAAATCCTGCTCATCACTTGCGCCATCTTTCTAACACACTTTCATCCACTCTATTTTCATATCATTGTCATTTTTGGAGACCTTTCCTGTTTTCCTGACCTCGAAAAAAAGATTGCTCAGAAATTATTTTACAGAGCTTAAGAATATGAAAGATCTTGAGAAAGTCATTGAATACTTTCTCAAGACTTCACAACGACAAGAAGTAATTTTTAATAGTTTGTGTGTTTGTGTACTCAGTATCTCTGATATTTTTTATGTTATCAGTTATGTTATGTTATGTTATATTTTTTATGTCGTGTTGATAAAAAATTATTTCAAAGACCTGCAGCATATAAATTATCTTGAGATCTCCCTCAAGTTCTGTTGACTTATCAGTGAATCGATCAGAGGATCAGATTTCTTTGAAATTTCGTGAATTCTTTTGAAGTTTTGGAAACTTTTCTGAAGAAAAAATTTATCTAAAGTTCAGAGGACTTTATTGAAAATTTTTGAACCTTTGTGAAGTTCTGTTAACTTCTCTAAAGTTTTGAGGATTTCTCTGAGGTTTTGTGGAGTTGTCTGAATTTCTCAGACTTCTCTCCCAGAAATGTATGTGAAAACGTGACGATCCATACAAATAAAATTGAAGGTCCATACAAAAAACGAGACAAGGGGGGGGGGGGGGGGGGGTTATAAAAAGTCATTTTTTGAGTGACGTAATAAATGGACGTTCCCCAAACAGTGTTATATTAGCTCTACTCTTGTTTGCTTTGCGTGAGTTTGTGCTTCGCAAAGGGACTGCCGGTTCGTAGATTGTGGAAAAAAGAAAACAAATAGGAATCAGTTCATTTCACACAGTTCTCTTCTCTTTTTCTCTTCCGCATTTTGATTTGACAGAGCCGATGAATTGTTCAGCTTACGGGAAAGTAAAGCGCATAGCAGGGATGCCATATTCACTGACATGTCTGTAAATTTGCAGACTTTTCATCTTTGTTGCAGATTTTTTTAAGGATACAGACATTTAGCAGACATTTTATTTACGTTGCAGACTTTTACAGACATTTGAAATATTTTTAAATTTCAAATAAAGATACTCTCTGAATTTCGGATTTAAAACGCACAAGGGTATGAACTGGAAGATGTTTAAGCAAAATTATATACTCTAATTCTTATAACAAATAGTAAATTTTATTTTATCGTTTGAATACTACTACTTTTGTGATCCTGCATTTGCTCTAAAGCCCAGCCGGGTACCACTCGGGGACAGAACAACAGTAAAAGTTATGAGCTATTGAAATAAATCATAAAACACAGTTTTTTTTTTTTCCAAAGTATTACTAAACGCATTTTAGTACAGCACTAGGGGTTTAGAAGTATATCCCTGAACCAGTCCTAGATTCCTAGAAGTATAGAATGAAAAGACCTAGAATTTAGGGCGTAACCTGGAAAGTTTAGAAGAAGACTTCCCAGAACTTCGGGAAGATAATTTCTAGAAGTTCAGGAAGAGACTTGCTCGAAAATAAAAATATTTCCGATGTTCAGGTGGAAACTTCTTAGAAGTATTGGGAGCAAGCAGTTCAAGCAAGAAGAACCATAAAATATTCAAGACCGAACATAACCGAAGTTCAAGATCAAACTTACCAGGAGTTCTTCCCAGAAAATCAAGATTGAACTTCCCAGAAGTTCAGAAAAACAACTTCCCCAAATTTCAGATGGGAACTAAACAGGAAGCACTTGATATTGTTCTTTCCGTGTATTCTCCCATACGCGGGGTAACGATCTGTGATGATGTTGTTTTTGAGAAGGAAATAATTTCTCATCACCATGAGGCTCTAGGAGTAGACAGCATTTTTTTGCTAGAACAAAGTTGTGAAGAGAAAGTATTGATAGTTCCGTTAGCTCACGGCAGGCTGTGAAGATTGAATAGAAGTAGTTTGAAACTGAGCGGAGGCATTGTGAGGTAGTATTCCGAAACAGGAAACACAGACTTTTTGCCAAGCATCCCCATGCAGGGGTAGGTCAAGGCGTGATCGAATACACCACCTTGACTGGTGGTGTAATCGATCACGCCTTGACCTACCCCGCATGGGGATGCTTGGCAAAAAGTCTGTGTTTCCTGTTTCGGAATACTACCTCACAATGCCCTCCGCTCAATTTCAAACTACTTCTATTCAATCTTCACAGCCTGCCGTGAGCTAACGGAACTATCAATACTTTCTCTTCACAACTTTGTTCTAGCAAAAAAAATGCTGTCTACTCCTAGAGCCTCATGGTGATGAGAAATTATCTCCTTCTCAAAAACAACATCATAAACAGGAAGGGCACTACCTATAATTTCTCAGAAAATCAGGAAAAAAAGTTGATGATGCGTAATAGGAGCTGAGGAGGTCTTCCCAGAATTTCCGGAAGAAACTTCTCAAAAGGTTAGCTGGAACTTCCTAGAAGTGCTAGGCAGCTTTTTCAAGGCTTCAAGGCTTTTTCAAGGGTGAACATTTCAAAATATCAGAAAACGGATTTCTCCAAATTATTAAGAGAGAACATAATGAAACTTTCCCGGAGCATTGGGGGTGCCTTCTTCTAATTTGAGCACGAATTTCTCAATATTTCCTGAACAAACTTCCCAAAAGTTCAGAAGAAGACTTTTCAGAAGTCCAGAAAGAAACTTCAAAATCAAATTTAAGGGACTTTTCCTAAAAATTTTGGAGACGGCTTTCTCAAAGTTTCAATAAAACGTTCCCCACAGGTCAGGATGGGACCAATCAGGGGTTTGGATAGAATAAGCTCAGGAAAAAACTTCCACGAATTTCAGGAAGAAACTTACCATAGAGGGCGCTACTTGTAGGATCAAGAACAATTTTTTTTTTACAATCAGGAAAGAACTCCTCAAAATTTCACAAGAGGACTCATACTCCCTGAAGTTCCGAAGAGACCAAAAGTTTAGTTGGAACTACCCAGAAGTGCTAGAGAGCTTCCCTAAAATTCCAAATCGAACATTCCAGCATTTCAGAATGAGAACTTTTCGAAGTTCAGGAAATCTCAGATGTTCAGGTAGATACTTTTGATAAAATCAGGAAGAATCTTTCCAGAAGTATAGGATGAACTTTCTCGTAGTTCAGTGAATAAATTCTCAGTAGTTCAGGAAGAAACTTCTAACAACTTTAAGAATAATTTTAAGAAATTCTGGAGAGTACTTTCCCAAAGTTTTACTAAAATTTTCCTCGTGATTCATAATGGGACTTATCAGAAGTTTAGAAAGTAACCATGCTCAGGAAAAAACTTACCAATTGTTTCTGGAAGGTAAGGCTGGGTTCTTAAATGTGAATTTTGAAGAAAATAAGGAGTGACTGCCAAGAAGGTCATGAGGAAATTTGCCTGAAGTTCAGGAGGAAACTTCCCAGAATTTTAACAAACAGCCTTGCTGAAGACCAGGAGAGAGCTTCTCTGAAATTCAAGAGATAATCACTGACTAACCAAAAAAGCAGTTAATACAAAAAGCATTCATATGACCATAATTATATTTGTCACTCATGACAGCATATTAAAATATGGTACACACTATCTTCCAAAACTTTGCATCGTTCTATTAGGACACACACACTCATGCAGGAATTATATTTCCTTATTTTCCATCTCAACTCGTTTGAAAGATTTGATCAGTAAAAAATTTTCCCTAAAATTTAGCTGACAGGAATAAACATTTTTTTTTAGAAGTTTATTAATATATCCACAAATTACTCGAGAATAGTTCCAAAGTTCAGAGAATCTAAGTATATATCGATGTAAAAATGAACCGAATCTATATATGTAAAAATAAATTCAAAAACTACTGAACCGATCAGCGTTAAATTTGATGTAGGGGTTTTTGGGGCGGGGAAGGCTCTTATGATTGTTAGAGACCCCTCACTTTCCTGAGAAGGGTGGCTCCCATACAAATAAAACACAAATGTATAAATCGAAAACGACAGCCCCTCGACCTAATTTACAAAAAAAAAATCCTTTTAGTGTCATTGTAGTTGTTTTACTAATGAATTAAAAATGAAAATTTTGAATTCAACTTCATCATTTATGTAATCAAATGAAAACTAAATTTTGATTTTCAAATACAAAACTGGAACAAAGAACTTTACAGGGGAAAAAAACTATAGAAAATTATGTCATCTATGCTTCAGTGTCACTTTAAAAATATGAAACAATAGTGTAAGGTTGCATATAATCCAAGAAATAGATGCAGAAATGTTTACGTAATCACAACGTAGAGAAAATGACTTAACTCGCTTTCGTCTTTTCGTTGAAAGAAGTCTAATTTTGTAAAAAAAATTACAGACTTTTATAGACATTCCCAGACATTTCAAATTTTTATCACAGACATTTGAAAAAAATATCTGGCATCCCTGGCGCACAGTGAAAGGGTGAAACCAGTGAGAACGGGTGAGCTGGTGAACTGCGGTTCTTTTTTCAAAAGGTGGTAGTCATTTGCTCACTGAAATGAATCGATAAAGTGGAACAGCTCAGGAGCGGATTGCCCATTTCAACTGATACCACTGCCCTGAAAACATTGGTCTTAGTAGTAAGGACTTTCTATTGTTATGGCAATGAACCGTCAATTTGAGATTCTTTTTATCACGCACTCGAGCTTGCTGAAGCGGATGCTACTACGACACACAGTGCCATTGTTACTAAGTTTAATGAAGATTTCGTACAAAAAGAAGCTCATAGGATTCGGTGTAGATGGAGCGAGTGTTATGCACGGTGGAAAGCATTCTGTTGCTATAGTTTTTAAAAACGACAATCCGAATTTATTCGTACTGAAATGCATTTGCCATTCATTTGAATAGTGGGCATCATATTCATGTAATAATATTGCGTCTGGTGTAAAATGTATGTGTCGGGATCTATATAGCTTCCTCAGCAATCGTCCTTTAAAAACAGCAAAGTTCAACGAACTGCAGCCCCTAATAGAGCTGAAACCTGTAAACATGTTGCATCCGCCTGCGACCCGATGGCTTTTTTAGAACAAGTTGTTAAGCGTGTTCTTGAAGCTGGAAATCTTAAAATAATATTTCAGCTTTCGCGATACATTGGTGGACGCCAAGCAGAATGGAATAATAAAGAAAGTTTACGAGTGTCTCAGCGATCCATCAAACTATCTGCACTAGGCCGCAATCAACCTCTTCTTACCAAAAGCCAACCGATTAAATCAAATTTTTCAATCTGAAAAGTACCAGCTGAAAACAGATACTAGTAAAATGATATTTTCGATATAGACTTGTCTTGAAGCAAGGATATTTAAAAGAATTGACTAACCCTGGCTTTGTGGACCGGATGCCCAAAAACTTCAGTAAGATCACAGAAAAAAAGCAGAGTAGTTGAATTCGAAATGCCTGTACAGAAGCTACATGTACAGCCAAATTTATGTTCCTCGAGCCTTTGAAATCAATGAATTTTGTAGTAGTGAAGTGAAGAGTAGTTGTTTCTTTAAATTTATGAATTTTTCAAAACATCGAATCTAAGAGATCAAAATATTTTGCTTTCTCATATTTAGTGATTGAAAAACGACAGTGATTTAATCATATGTATAGAAGTGAAAGGAAAGCTGACATTTAAATATAAAACTTGAAATTCCTTTCCCTTTTACTTTAGATTTTTGTGTATGCGATGTTTACAAAACTTAATCTAACCTCTACTCGTTAATTACCATCGACTAATAGCGATTTTTTTCCATTGAAGCACCTTAACACCAAAATTAAAACCCTTATACAGACAAATACAGACATTTCCATTGGATTGATACAGACTTTTTAAAAAAGTATCTGGCATCCCTGGTTGTAATCCTGATGATACTAACGTACGCAACAAAAACTTGAACGTATTTGACACAACAAAACGCTGATCAACATGTTCATTTAAATAAAACTGCGCAGTGGTTCATTACTCACATTTCCCCATACTAAGCCTCATTACCTAATCGTTTTTCTAGCAAGCATGCAAATATCCCTCACGACAAAACGTGCATGAATTGTCCTACTTCGCAATTGCCCGAACGGCCAGCACTTATCCAAGCGTAAAATCTGCCCCAAGGCACTAATGAAAGTAGCTGTCCAACAATGGAAGTGCAAATCATTCGAACACGATGCTACCAAGCCTCATCGTATAACTCATCTCTCGATGGACCAACCAGCCGGCCAGCAGCCGTATGAACAAACTATCAGAAATCCATTTGAGTCAGCCAGCAGCTTCGTTTCGGACGGGGACTCTTAAACGCTTACCGGTTACTGCGGTCAGTCATCGTTTGCAGAAATCATCATCCCTGGTCGTACATCCTGTTAACTTCCTCCTACCATCCAGCTCATCACCATGCGAGATTGAGCATGACTTTGCTAACCTGTTACTTCGACCCGATCCTTTGCAAGCTGCGGACTTTCCGAACTGGGATGGTAATGTGATGAGCTACTACATACAGTAGCTTTCGGCAAACAAAAGATGGCAAACCGACCATACCCCACCCCCTCCTGCCCCGGTAGGGAAGAAATGGCCGGAGTTAATCAAGCTTCCTTGTGTCTGTGTGTGCGTGAATCGCAAATGCTTCAAATCATTGTGGGACAAAGCGAGTGAGAATTGGGAATGCCTGTTTTTAGGGAGAAGAGGTAGAGGGTGGGGGGGACAAATCAACCGCTGCAATTTGTAACTTATGTCCAGTTTGTATGGATTAGGCTGATGCATGTTTTGAAATTTTCGCTACGAGTTCTAAACAGCCTCTCGAATGTTGAGATTGTTTGGTCAAACACTGAAGCTGCACAATTCGTTTGTAACTAGCTGTAGGAAGCGAACCTTTTTTTATCAGTACCTACTAGATTTTTTCAAGATACTTTTGATAGATATTTCGGATTTTTTCCTAAGGTACAACCTTGCCAAACATCGCCTATCAGTTGACAAAGAAACCACAAACGAGAATCTACACTTCGAATTTTTGAAGGCATGAATCCAAGAAACGTTTTTTCGCATAACCGAACTATGAAATTGAGATTTGTGTCATGATTTTAATGTTTTGTTCCAAGATTGAAATTAATAATAAGCCAATAGCTACTGCGACAGTTCCATTTATTTGACTTTAGTATGTTGCATTCGAAAAATGAAATTTAACAAGAGTTTTGCCTAGAAATTGTTTTTTTTTTGTTCTAATTAATACTTTGAAAGAAATTTTGAGGTGAATTATTAAAGACTGTATTCGATGAAATTTGGACACACAAAATAGGTCACCAAAAATTTTCCTTGAGCCCGATTCTTTTCAAACTTTCTGGAAATAAAGAACTACTAAATGGTTAAGGTTTGACATCATTGGTTAATTGAACCTCTTCTCCCAACCCCAAATGCCCGCACCCTTGCCTTGACCCCTTTCATCAAATTTTGGGCAATGATAGGACCGACTTGATCACTTACTTTTAACCACACTTTCTTTAGTTCAAGTTCATTTTCTATCAGTTTTTTCACAAAACTCATTACACAATTGACAATTTCACAAAACTCATTACACAATTGACACAACACAATGAAATAGATTCAGTTAAAATTTCAATAATTTTTACCCACACGCTAAAAATTTACGAACAATTGCGTGTACAGTCGAATACAGTTTTTAGAGCCATGGAAATACAATTCAAGTTTTTTCTATAGTAGTAATTTGTGAGCGTGAATAGAGGGTAGGGAACAGTTTAATCAGGGGTGACTGTTTTAATCAGTTGTTAGGAAACAAGACTAAAACTCCTATATTTTCCAAATTTCACTTTGAATTATACGAACATAAGCTCTATCTATCGGGCTAATGATTCGATGCATAAATCATTATTGATTACCAATTTTTTACTGTCATTTTGAAGATTTGAAACACACCACCTGGAAAACCATCAATTTCCTACTTGCTGAAGAAGTTCGCTCATATTTTGCCTCTGGATATTTTGAATTTGTTCGCGTGTACCAGAGGGAATGACTTCATCAGCTCCTTCTCACATCAAAGTTTGTTGTCAGAATGTGATGATGAACAGTGAGTTAAATTTATTTCATATTTAGATGATCTGAAATTACTTTTTATTTCATGATTCTTCCAATCCTTTGAGGTTAATCTATGCTTCCCAAGTAGCACGCTACGATCAAAGTTAGTTTTAGTGACTTGATTCTGACTTAGCAAGTCATTTTAATGTTTTCTCAACTTAATGGCAACAAGTGTGCTACTAGGATTATGATTATATCATCTGACACTATCATATGCAATGAAAAAAATATGTTTCGGAACTGTCTAATATTACTCAAGGATAAAACATACTTCGCTGCGGCAGCTATGGCATCACTGCTGCTTTTGAGAGCCCATATTTCCTCTCTTCTTTGTTAACCATGGATATACACGGCCAGCCGTTTCAACTCAGTTTTGAGTAGTTTTTGACTCACTTTCGTCAAAAGTGGAGTCCTCAAGTATGGGTACTGTTACTGCAATCGGCAGTCGACAAATCAAAAACATCGACTCTAATCAGATGGATGTTTTTGATTTGTCAACTTATCAATGCTAGTAACATTAAGTCAAATTTTGAGTCACTCCACTATTAACGAAAGTGAGTCAAAAACGACTCAAAACTGAGTTAAAACGGCTGGCCGTGTAGCGCATCGATATTGTAACATGCAGCCCGCTGTCTCTTACATTTGTTTGTTTTCAAACAAAGCATCCCGTTTGTCGTCACAGTCGCTTTGTCTAACATTTCTGTGAGAGTAAATGGAATAAGAAATATACATTGCCAATCTAAAGATCAATGACAAACTAAATGTTTAATCGAGTACCTCTGTCTCATAACCTGCTAGTGAACGAGTTTGTGATTGTAGCAATCTACATGTTTTGGTTGATTGTTTTCGAGATCGGTTGGGTAAAATGAAGGAGCGGGTACACTCTCGCGCCACTTTGCTTAATTTTTGAGTACAATTGTATGCTATCTCTTTTTCTCTCACGGAAATGTTACTCAATTTTCGTTAAAAAGTGGATCAACTCAATTTTTGAGTAGAGGAAAACAAGCCAAAATGCCATGCATGTGCCAGGAAGGAAGAGCTGATTAAACATCAAAAATCCTAATTCCATTTTGCCTTCGCACCCACGCACGGGGTCGCACTCATACAATATTGTTATTTAATGTATAGATCGCGAAGCTGAAGAAAACATTTGCTTGATCGGAAAGCAATCCGCATGCTTTTAATAAGTCCCTACAATTGGGATCTTTATTCCATGGCTACGAAACATTCTGAGTATAATGCTCGTTTCTGAAGGTATGTTTCGATAGATCAGAAGTAAACAGAGGTATTAACGTCTAAATATTGACAGTTCTTATTATAGATTACAAACAGCTTCAGCAAATGTCCCAGGTGCTACTTAAAACTGCTTAAAACCCGTCCCGTATCCTATGAACTTTTTGAACCAGTCCAATGTGGATACATGGATGGATTTTTTCCAAGCTGATGCCACGAGGAATGCGAAGATTATTCATTCGATGTGATTAACTGCATTTGAGAGGGAGCAGTGCGATCAGTTTTTAAAAAAGAGAAATGAAGGAGAAAGCTGTAAAATGAAATGGAACAATGATGAGGTTGTAGCGGAGACGAAACGGTAAGACCGGGGGCTGGATGGTCAAAAAGAAAATATATATTCATGTTGGCTCTGAAAGTGCCCGCGCTCTGTTCCTATATAGATGAATCATCCCTCGAATCATAACTTGCAACGTATAACCCCTCAAATATTCTGACAAAATAACACAGCCAATCAAAACAAAACCAAAGCTTCTAGTTTTGCGAAGCAAAAGAATGGAGTTCTCTATGGTGTTGTTGGTTCAGAAGCAGTGAGCCTATTTGTAATCACTAGTTTCATGTTGATTGTTGGTAAGACGGACAAAATACGGAAGTCCATCAGACGGTTGAGCAATTTCCTACCTGATCATAAGCTACAGTGTACCTGTGCAGCTAAAGTTACAATTCATTTTTTTAATACTAATTTTCATATATTCGTCAAAAATATATTAATTCTGATACGATGTATGTGTTGACCCTAATAATTTGCGTATGTTTTGGAAGAATTCTTATATTTGTGGGACAAAACAAGCGAAATATTACCCAAAACAATGAAAAATATCATGAATTTCAAAAGCAGTTTTTTCAAAAAAAAATTCAAAATGTTGCAAAAAACTACCCAAATTTCAAAAAGTAACACTTGTGACCTTTGAATTCTGAAATTATGCCCGATACATATTTAGATATATTTCAGATATCATATTTTCAATTTTTGGAGATTCTAACCTGAACTCAATGTGATAATTTATTTCTTTTTTTTTGCGTATGTATACATATGCATACCGTTGTACAGATTTTTATATATTTTCATGTCAACATGCACCGGTTATGGAAAAATCAAACGGAATGATTTTCAACTTGAACAACTTTATTCTTTATTCTGTAAATGAATGTGTGCTATAAAAGTCAAATTTTCTCCGCACTCGTATGCGTGTGTCAACGAATAAAGTTGATCGCTGGCACACATACTTCTTAACTTCTCTGTCAAAACCTAGGACAGGACCTGCCAGCTCAGAGAGAGATGACCTCTTATAAATTTATGATTGCTATGATACGGGGGTCGCTCCAACGTTGCCAGATATGTTTACACAGTAATCCTATTGAAAATAAAGTAATTAAAAAACTTTCTGTTGTCGTTCGGGAAATGAAACTGCATCAAACTAAACGTTAATTGATAAGGTTTCATTGAATTTCATTGATGCTTACGCTGCAAATTCTGCTGTGGGGTGAAAGGCTCAGTATAAGAGCTTGTCTCTTTTTGAATATCAGTTTTGCTGGTTGACCAGCGATCTTGGTTTTGCTGTATGCATTACTGAAATTACAGCACAAAAAAATCAGCAAAACTTTGCTGTTTTCCAGCAATAAAAATGTGGTGTGAGTTGTCACAAACGGAAAAGTGAAAAAGCAGTGACAACAAGCAACACCGCCAAACCAACAACAAACTGCCTGCTTGTAACATAACTCGACGGAGGCGGTAGAGGCGGTTGTCAGCTGACCAATCAAAAACGGTCTTTTTTGACAGGTAAATGGTCTTGTTTTTGCACCTAACAGCTGGCAGGTCCTGTCCTAGGTCAAAACCAAGGGGCTATCATCGAAACAAATGTTGAAGCATGGATGTTGATGAAATATTGAAGCAACAATGTAATTTTCCCATTACATTCGAATAAGCTTCAGAACCAAAACCTGAAATCTCAAACGTCATATCTCATAATAACTGTTTTTTTTTAGACGGGATGGAAAATCTGCAGCCAGACACCTGAAGAACTCAGGGTGTGGGGATGAGGGTGCCAACTCCTCGACCCACTATAAACCCACCCGTGCCTTGCCTTTCTCCTCCCCGAACCACCTTTCGGTATTACTTCGGGAGGGGCTTTTGTGCTAATTAGCACCCACTATGTCTAACTACTAGGTCTTTAGTAGTTAGCTTCGCTGACCTGACGCTGATTCGATCGAGATGCTCCTGGATCCAAGCAGGGTTCGGGACGTCTGTGGCATTCCAGATCATCCGCGATCTCCCTACCCGACCGCTTACGGTACCTGCCGAACCTCGCGTCGTATGGTCCCTCCTCCGATCGAGAAAGTCAGGGCCATGTCACGACCGCTTACGACCTCCTGCCGGCTCCTGCGCCGTATGGCGCTTCCTCCGTTGTAGTTCGTTTAGCCGTTAAGGGGAGCTTAACGTTTCCAGGGTGCACCGCGGGGAGGCGAACTACTTCCACAAATCAATCACAAAATTCCGGGAGCACCATTCTCGACAATTTAGTCACCTGGAGAACATCGAAGATGTATTTAAAAGACTTTTGCTAACCTCTGACCCCGTGATGACACTACAGAAACAGTTTCCTCAAACCGGTAAAAATCAATTTCCTGAACCCGTTAAAAACCTGTTGAATTAATGGGAAATATAAGATTAGAGGTTGTTGCTAGAGCAAAAATATTAGTTATAATATGTAAAAATATGTATTGGGCATAATTTCAGAATTCAAAGCTTACATATGGTACTCTTTAAAACTTGGGTAAGTTTTGCAACAACTTGAATTTTTTTGAGAAAACTGCTTTAAAAATTCACGTGATTTTTCAATGTTCTGGCTAATATTTCGCTTGTTATGTTCCAAAACTATGTGAACTCTTCCAAAACATTCGCAAATTATTAGGTTCAACACAAATGGTTTGAAAAAAATATTTACGAATATATGAAAATTAGTATAAAAACCCTAATTTTCAGTTAAATTTTACAATATAAATTATAACTTTGTTATTTGAGAAGTACAACTTTGATGCTTGGACAAACTTTCTTATTCTTTTAAATTCTTTGCCGAAAACATCAAAACTCTAGAAGACGAAATAAGAAAGTTAGTATCGCAGCGCCACGCTAGCGGTGAAAATTGGAACTAATTTTTCTAACCAAATTGTGGCGCAAAACTGAGCAATCATCTTCATAAAATGCATTCTCAAAGCGCTAGAGGTTTTATCTTGCTGATTTCGGCTCCTGGCCCAGTGTGCAGTGATTCCAAGTCAACATTTATTTTTTCTTTGTTCAAACTAGCTTTTTCACTTCAGAATAGAATAAGTCATTAGAATGTTGAAAATTTTAATTTGAAAAAACAATACAAATTTGTTTCACCATTAAGGCCGTATTCCTATTGGGGAGTTAAAATAATTTTCACTGAAATATGCCTGATGGAAATTTTTCAAACTACCAGGGGCTGAATATTTTTTTATGGCTCATGAAGTACCAGAAATAATCAATAGGCAGCTAGCGACTCAAAATTGGCTCTCTGATTTAGAACCCTATTGGTTTCATGTGCACCAAAAAAGCACCCCTTTTTTTCGCTTTGTGGTACTAAAATCTTTGTTTTTTTATTCCGATTGATTGTACAAATTTAACAGAATATTTTAGGGGTTATTCGGTGGGAGTAGTGTTTTGAAGGCTGATTTATTTGGATTGGGACCGATGCGCCAATACTTCTTGAGCCCAACAAATAAAGATTTTCTGCATGACCATCCAATCCTTGGTACCAGTGCATTAATCCCAAGCTACATGAATCTCTCCTCATAACATAAGTTCCTAGGAATAGCCCCTCAAATATTCTGTCAAAATAACACAGCGATTGAAAACATAAGCAAATATTGTAGTACCGCAGTACAGAAAAATAATGTACCAGGGCTGCAATGTCAAAAGAAAATGGATATAGTGTTTGGCTCAAGAAGTACCAGTACATTAGTCCCAAGCTTAACGAATCACCTCTTGGAACATAACTGACAACGAACAACCCCTAAAATATTCTGCCAATACAACACAGCAAATTAAAACAAAAACAAATATTCTAGTCCCAAAGAAGAAGCGCAAGTATGTTTTACAAGGTGCAAGGTGCAAGGTGTACTTGGGACCAGTGGGGTTCTTAAGCAGTGAACCAATTTTAAATCGCTAGTTGTGTCTTTTGACATTGTCATATTAGTCATATTAGCGGCATGGTCTGGCGCAGAGATGGAACTGCAGGCTATCTTTGCCAAATGAAGCGCTACACTCCCGTTTCATTTTATTCAATTTTTGAGTACACATGTATACTATCTCTTGAGCCTCATTTGGCAAAGATATACTGCAGCGCCATCTTTGAAGCACAATTTGGAACTAATCTGATAACACTGATATAGTCTTTCCTTGTATTCTCCCATACGCGGGGTAACGAACTGTGATGATGTTGTTTTGAGAAGGAAATAATTTCTCATCACCATGAGGCTCTAGGAGTAGACAGCAATTTTTGCTAGAACAAAGTTGTTAAGAGAAAGTATTGATAGTTCCGTTAGCTCACAGCAGGCGGTGAAAAATTGAATAGAAGTAGTTTTGAAAATGAGCAGAGGGCATTGTGAGGTAGTATTTCGAAACAGGGACACAAACTTTTACCAAGCATCCACTTGCGGGGTAGGCCAAGGAATGATCGAATGCACCACCTTGACTGGTAAAAGTTTGTGCACTTGATCGTGCTCATATACTACCGATAGCTTTTTTCTTTTAATAGTTCTAACGAACTGTCTATTGGTACTCCCAAATCCCCTACATGGGAGAGAAACCGTATGCCAAAAATAAACCCGCTCCTTTTGGGTTTATTTTTGGCATACGACTTCGGCTTTACCATAATCTGATAGTTTGAAGTGAGCACATTTTACATTCTCAACATCTTTACTCAAGACGGGACAAAATCTGCATTGAGAAGCTTTGCTGAAGACGCCAACTCTGGAATGAGTCAATAATAAATACAATGAGTCTGGAATGTTTTACATGCATTATTGTTAACCCAGCCAAACTAAAACTTCAAATTCCCTTAAGTAAAGTCAGTCAATAAGAAATTAGAAGAAAAATTAGTATTTTCCATTAATTCCAACTACCTTTGCTTATCTTGACAGATACGCGTATTTCGTCTACAATGTGCAGACTTCTTCAGTGTCTCGTAATAACTCGTAATAACTCGACTCGAGTACGAGACACTGAAGAAGTCTACACATTGTAGACGAAATACGCGTATCTGTCAAGATAAGCAAAGGTAGTTGGATTTAAATGGAAAATACTAACTTTTCTTCTCACTTCTAGTTACAGGTATTCCACTAAACACCTCAAACTCTCTCGAAGAAGTATTTGATTTGGTAGGCCATACGTAGTTGTGGTCGAAAATCTAGAAAGTTTCGTCTCTACCGCTACTATCAATAAGGATGTGTACGAGATAACATGTCAGCAAAAGCGATTATTACCGTTTATCAGAAGCTACGACTCTGCAGCTCTGATTTGACCTGATTTGGCCTCTTGTCACTATGCGAAATCCGTCCTGGAATGGTATAAGGTACAAGAGGTCAAATAGGTGTCAAAAACAGCCAATCTACCAAACTGTCGAGAACTTCGTCCAATAGAGAATTACTGGGCTCTAGTTAAGCGGAAACTCTTCGAAAGTAAGAAGAAAGCAAATGGTACCGATGATTTCAAGAGAAGATGGAGAATCGTCACGGCGGGCGTATCCGACGATTCCGTACAGAACCTGACAGCGGGTGTACCACAGTAAATTCGAGAATTTTACAGACAAAAGGATTAATATCTTAATCAATTGTTTCTAATGTAGATAGGTATAACTCTATTATTATGAAATAAAAAATCGGTTTTGATGAATTATGGGTAAATATTTTTGTTTTTTTGCTATTATTTTAGTGTCCGAAATTTAACGTGAGCAGCCTTTATGAGCAATATTTCATGCAAGCTTCTCCTAAATGTGAAATGAGTATGTAAATTTTACCTGCACCGAAATTTTCATCACAATAAAAATTCCGAATTCTCTTTTGTATACCTTAATGTATGTTTCAATCATAATTCAGAATAATTATATAAACCATTCAGTTATTAGAAACAATCCCATTATAATTTTTTTATGTAAGTATAATAAGGTAACCAAAAATTTAAACAAAATGCTGTTAAATTTCTTCATTAAGTTTAAGTGATACTGAATCAACAATAGTTAAATTATGGTGCAAATTTACCAATCGCATATTGGCTTCAATTGCGCCTCGTGCACAAGACCCACGCAGTCAAACCGAATAACGCGTGAAATTCCAACCATCCCAATCAACGAGAACACCACGCACCCTCGCATGTAATTTATAATTATTAATTAACAACAATTCATCTATATCGGTCCAGTTCGATCAACAATGGCGGCGATAGCCAACCCACAAATGGGACCAACTCCACTCACCGTTCTTTTTCTCCCAATTCCATTCCACAGGCGGAAACCGCGCTGATGTACGATGCCGTCCACTTGTTCGCAAAAGCCCTGCACGACCTGGACACCAGCCAGCAGATTGACATCCACCCGTTGTCCTGCGACGCCCAGGACACCTGGCCCCATGGATACAGCTTGATAAATTACATGAAAATCGTATGTATATAGCTATCTGTCACCACCACCATTCCACACTCCGTAGGAAAACCCGATTGAAATTGACTTCCAACAAAATATTTCAGTTGGCTGTTGTGATAATTTGATCGTATTTGCAAGGTCATTCGAAACTCTTCAAGCGATTACTTTTTGACAAAACAAAACTTTTTACTCGGGTTAACCCATGAAATGACCAACCCTTTTTTTTTGTTCGAGCATCGCTCAAAACTCTTATCTAACCAAAAAAACACACACGCTTGCCCATCATATCCCACAACACACATGAAACGAAAAAAAAACACCTATACCTATCAACCTATGTCCGGAACTGACCCTTCTTACTTACGTCATCGCCGATTGTTTTAATTTTTTCATTTTTCACTACCCAATCGTCCAATTGTTCGAATAAAGGGTAATTTTCGGCCTAATCGGCCCAACGAGGGATCATGAAGAGAATAATAATCAACTTACTTTTTACTTTAAAACCGGTTTTTCAAATCAAGTTGGCATTTCATGGTAATGATTCCTACTGCATACTTATCAACAGCATCATCAGCATCAAAGTAAACTCTAAGGTACACAAACAGGTCGTTTAAGCAGCTGAAGAGAATCTTATTCAGCTTAACACAAAAACTTCACATAAATCGAGTAAATAAAAATATTATGGAGAAAAAATGATAGCAAATTGAAAAGAAAAAGAGCGGAAAAATAGAATGCAAATTAAAGTAATATGAAAGAAATATTAAAGGAAAACTAAGAGAAAATGGAAGCAAAATTAAGAGAAAATTAGATATATATTTGTTGAAAATATAAGGAAAAAGAAACCGCAATGAAAGGAAAATGAGATGAAAATGAAAGGAAAATTGAAGGAAAATGAGAGGAAAATGCAAGGAAAATGAAAGGAAAATGAGAGGAAAATTATAGGAAAATGAAAGGCACATGAAAAAAAATAAAAAGGAAATGAGAGGAAAACGAAAGGAAAATGAAAGGAAAGTAAAAGGAAATATAAAAAATGGAAGAGAAATGGAAAATGATTGGAAATTGAAAGTAAAATCAAATGAACAGTGAAAGAAAAT
>JASCZW010009572.1:0-41627 GCA_034211315.2 Aedes japonicus | reverse complement strand
CGACGCAGCAAAAGCAAAACGTCATTTTCAAAACACGGCTTGCTGCGATTCCAGCTCCAGGGTAAAGTCAATGTACCTCTATAATTTGGGCTCACTGGTTCTGTCAAATCGAATGATTTCTTGAACAAATTATCATTTGAACGTATTTTCATCCACTGCACTATGGTCCAGATCACGAATATTCGAGGAAACATGCTCCCAGCGCCTAAATTTGAAACTTTACAGCAAAGTGATGTTCTACAAAATGGTTTTTTTACCAAAGCCCATTTTTTCGATGTTGGTTAAAATTAGGTGGTCCTCATTTTCACGGAAATACATACAAAAACTAACTCTTTTATTTGCAGGAACAGACGTTTACGTTTTTGACAAAGTTGTAGCGCAAAAAATTTTATGGAATTTTCATACATAATTTTTTTGTACCTTAAAAATTGACCGATTTAGAGCAATTTTTCCTCATCAACTTAGGGTGTTCCAAAATAAAAAATGGTTTTTTTGTTCTTACTTTTTTATGTCAATTCCCACCGTACAGTAGTGTTGAAACGAGTTTTAGAACTTTTAAAAACGCGTACTTTGGTATACAAACTCTGCCGCTAGCTTCAATAAATCAATAGTTATTGAAGTTTTTCTAAAAAAATACGCCCTTTTCAAATGTTGATTTTTATGATTGGGGCAATCACAAAACAAATTCAAGACGTCATTTGGAAAGACAATTTATATTGTTTAACATATGTGAAAACTAGAAATATGTTATTTCTGTATCTTGAGAAAATTACATTTGAATCTGGGATGGTTTTAGAAGAAAAACTTCAATAACTATTGATTGATTGAAGCTAGTGGCAAAGTCAATATATCAAACTACGCGCCTTCAAAAGTTCTAGATTTTAACGAACAAAATTTTACAATAGAAATTGGAAAAAAAAGTAAGGGCAAAAAAATAAAATTTTATGGTACACCCTAAGTTAATGAGGGAAAATTGCTCTAAATCGGCGCTACAAATTTGCCAAAGAATGTAAACGTCTGTTTCTGCAAATAAAAAAGTTAGTTTTTGTTTTTCCGTGAAAATAAGGACCACCCTAAGTTTAACCAACATCGAAAAATGTACCTTCGTGATACAAACAGTGTTGTAGAATATCACTTTGCTGTAAAGTTTCAAATTTAGGCGCTTGGAGCATGTTTCTTAGTAAATTCGTGATCTGGACCACTGTGACTGTCGAGCCATGCTGGCTCCGTATTACGTTTTTGCCAATTAAACTCAGGTCACAGGTGATACAAAGGATATTTTGTGTTCTCTTCACGATTTGATGTCCATGCATTATGTGCACAGATTTATGTATTTGAACGAGCTTTCAAAATTCTAGAACTTTTGCAGGAGTACTTTTAAAAAAATTCCCATCAAAATAGACAAAACTAAACGCTGTGCGAGTAGAAAAGCAACTACACACGGTTAGAAGAGTGTTCAGAACATTTTTTTTTTTTAATATTATCGTGAATATATTTTCTTGTTTTGTTTTAATATTTTTACTGTCAAAACAAAAGAGAAGAACTATATTTTTTTTAATAAAACCCCAATAACGAACAATTTTAAACCACAAGAAATACATCTAAACAGTAACAGTAAAAACATTGTAAAAAAAACACTTACTTTACTTTTTAGAATCCCAATACATTAAATCGGTAGAATAAAGTAGATTTTAGATTTATACCCTGGTCAAAGATGTAGAAATAATTTTACAGTTTACAATTTTTCTGTACTGTCAATTTAAGATCACTCTTAAGTGTCTGTTGGACATGACAGAGGTAAATTTGTTACATCAAAGTCGTCAAAAATTCACATGTTTCGTTCGAACTGCGTCTGTAGGCTGGACATTTGTTTTGATTTTTGCATAAAATAAGATTTTGCTCAGTGTCCTCAGCCACCTGCTTGGAAACTTTTTCCAACTTTCAGCAAAACTTTTCTCATTTTTTGCCTGTTCTTTTGATTTTCCAAGCTTCACAATAGCCCAATATCTTTGGTTTATGTTTGGCACAGTTTTGAACTTTCCTGTAAAGTATGATCTTTTAGACGCTCTCAAATTGACAGGAACCAAAAACTGAACACTTATCTTACATGTCATGATATACATTTTAGTTAAATAATTTATTTGTGAAGATTTCTAATAGCTTCATTAACGAATCTAACAAGTCCAAATTATAATATTTTGATGCAAACGAGTTGTCATTTCACCCTCTGTTACAATAAATATTCTGGAATTTGGAAATAAATTGACGAAATGTTACACTGCGAGATTTTCCAAGACTCAGCTGTGCATATCCCACAAATCCATCTTAAACTGATTTGCATTTTTTTTTCCAGAGGGCACCTAATAACGCGATTTTTATGGTATATCTTGGTCAAAGAACATCGAATATTTTAACTGGAAATCCGGACAATGCAATAAATAATTAAAATAAAACTTATTCGACCAAGTTATCGGATAACATTATATGAACGGGGTAGATTCTCGTGTTTTCTAAGTTAGGCATTTAAAAGGAGAGAAATTTGTCAATTTGAAACCACTTTTTGTTAATAATTTAAGAAAACTCGTATAAAAATACTCTGGTTGACATATTTTTTTCGAATATTACTCCAAGTCCTACTCTGTTAGTGAATTTTTTAGTGGTCCATGGTGTATTTGGAAAGCTTTTGAAAATTATCGCATTTGAAAAATTGCGTAATTAACATTGTAGTTGTGATAAATAAGGCAAAGCGTCCATGTTGATACCGTCCAGATTTCGACTCCTCACGGCAAAAACACCGCCACCACCACCACAACCAGCAGCATCAGTTGCAGCACCAAACAAGCACCCACTGAAAACAAGCGATTGGCTATCCCGCTAACAACTGAGCGATCGACCGAGGAAAACTCAGCAAGCATCGACTATCGGCAAATTTCTCGCTCTCTTTGCGATGGAAAAACACTCCACGATTGGAAGATTGCTGCCAGGCTTGAATGCAGGCAAAAATCGACACCGTTTCTATATGTCTTCGGTCTCGAAGAACCCCCACAAAACAAGGCACGATGGCCAGCACAAACGAACTCCTCCACGCTCGGCACCGCAAGCAAGAGAAGTAATAAATTGTTTGGGAAAAAATGAGATTTCACAAAAAAAAAAACAAAACAGGAGAAATAGAATGACAGCAACGCGCGAGTCTGACATGAAACAAGACAGCAAATTATCCGCTTACAAGGTCCAATAATCGAGAAAGCATGGAATTTGGTCGCCTTGTAGATATTAGCCTACTTCCGTAGGAATTTGACGGGGTGGTTCTGAAATGTGAAATGTGGCAGTTATGTGGAAGCAACGGAAATCATTAATGGGATTTGTTTACCGTGGGTGTATCGGCATGAGGTGGCAATCTTCGATTATTGAAAGTTTATCCGTTCCACTTCCTTGAGAATAATTGTCTCATTAGAGGAAACGTGCTGACACAGGAAGTGCTCTGTATCATTTACCTGCTTGCTATTTCCTAGGAAGACGTCCTGGTCGATATATATTTCATTATTTTTTCGATGAATATTTAAATAACCGCGGATGCACGGTATCCTTCAAACTCATCAATTTTTGTCTACGGCAGAAGATATCAGTATCATGCTAATGGAACAGTAGAGTGACAACAAGTTCACGCCTCGAAGGAACTCTCCGTCTATTTTTCTGATATCACTATCATTTAAGTTACCCTCGCTAGTGCATATATAATGGATTTTCGGCTACAACCTGGAAGTGAGTTTTAATGATTGTGCTTGTGTAAAGCTCATTTGGTTTTTAACCGGGTTGTGCCTGAATTAACAGTGTTCATTTGTTTTGCCGTTATCGTGCTCTTAATAATATATTAATGCATAAATAATATAAAACTAAGGCAGTAGGATCGATCACTCGTTGTCGTCTAGAGACTGGTGAGCTATACGTTGCTGGCACATTTTTCTGACGAAAATGGTTTTGACAGGAGTGAGCAACAACTACTGGTGATGGACTCCACTGTCCAAACGATTCAATGTTGTGAAGACCAGTTAATCTTGAAATTCAATCAGGAAAATTCAAATGTTGTGTGTGTGTTTGCAATCAATCTCCCACTGACCGGCAGTGCTTTTATGGAAGAAACTTGTCTGCATTTCTTCAGTAATTGTAATCACGATGTGCAGTGATTGTAATCACTATGTGCAAACATTTTTAGACGTGGAGATTGAAGGTGACAGCTCTATTGAAAATCCAACGACCCATTTCAAGAATGCCTGTTCCTACACGTACATTCTGAGGTCATCTTCATATACAATAAGCCCCGCATTAAAATCTTTTCATATCAAAAATGGACATTCTTATATTCATCCTGTCGGGTATAAAGATAATTTATATTTTTGATAATATAAAACGACCTCACCAATGTTCCTTTTCTGATGTTGGAAAGTTCGTCCGGATGCGGGAGCGGGGCACTTAAAAACAAAAAATGGAGGGAAAACTACCGACGCACAATCTATCTAAAGAAATACGACCATAACACACTAAGAGAGGGATTCCATTCACAAGGTCCTACGCAAATTACTCGAAAAACTATAATTTCACCATTTACTATAGTTGAAAAAAGGAATAATTTTTAATTTTATTTCCGCGAAAATAACGCAGCAAAAGCAAAACACGTCATTTTCAAAGCACGGCTTGCTGCGATCCAATCAGTAAAATTCAAATGTCATACGAAAATTGTTTCTCTGCTAGCATTGCACACTTAAAAAGAGACGTTCTTTTTATCTATTTTTTTACTGTAGAGACTTCTGTCTAATTTGATTTCAATTCGTTTTTTCTAGTCCGTTCTTGTAACCTGGTCTCTCCGATTTTCCGAACCATTATTTTTCAAACATTTCCTGCTGTTGACGAATCATTCCCTAGTTTTTTCATGGTTCAAAAGGAAACATAGAGGCGTTTGTACCGGCAGCAGGCATCGTGGACACGTCCACTACCGGCAACTACTTTCCCTCTCCTATGTGTGGTTCTAGATCCGGTTGAAAAGGGGTGGTATCTTTCAAGTTGAGAAACACCGATTGATGATAAACCGTCTCCCAGAGCTTTCTTGATGCTCTCTGTTGTCGCGTACTGCCTTCATGGGACTTCATACTGTTGGGACGTGTTCAACGGACTGATGCACACGGCATACTGAGCACATGATCTTAAATTCCGCACCACCGCCTATGTTGTATGCGAAGCCCACGCGTCCGGTCCACAGCTTTGACAACTTCTGCTGTTCCTGGTAATCCTTGGGGTCCTCTCACTTGATGATATCTCTTTTAATCTCTTTTTATATGCTGGTTCCTTCTTGCCCAGCGCATAGCTATCTCCGGCCCATTTGTTCTCGATGACCTTGGTTACCCAGGATTTTATGTCAGAAGCTGGGACCTTCCGGCAGATAGCGTGTGGTCAGCCTTTTCAATTCTCGGAATAACGGAATGACCTGGACTCCATAAAACTTTTTGGATCCACGGATGCCTTGTGTTGTCCAACTCTAGTGCGGCCACTACTGATTGAAATCGTAAAGACGACGATCGGTCGGTCAGCTGGTTTTGTTGCAGTATTTAGAGCCGCTGCTGCCTTTGCAGAGAACGTTGCACTGGTCTGGGAGGTGGCTATAGGAGACCAGTTCAGGCCCTGAGACGCTCACACCAACTCTCCCTAGGGCTCGTGAGTTGTCGGAAAAATGAACGGTGTGATTTGCATAGCGAGTTGATTGCAGCTCGGCAACTATTCTCCTGATGGCTACACTGTTGGAACCTGCATTGAATTGGTTTTTGACGGATAATTTACCAATCCACCATTGCTGGCGTTGATGGTAGAAGACCGGAGGTGTTTCGGATTGCTCTTTGATAAACAGGTGATAGGTTCGTTCTAAGGACATTAAACCTCATCGCTGGGACTCCTAGACCGTAGGTTAGCCACGAGTTAATGATGGCTTTACTAATATGCAACTCAGTGTCTCCGTTAGTATTTATGAGTTTCCCAGCAAACTTCTTTAGCAGGTTTAGTCTGCTTGAACATCTCTCACACCCTGTTGAAGTAAGGAACGTAGCTGAGGAGACGGTCGAAAGTGACCCTCAGGATTTTTATGGTCCATCTTATGGGGTTTACTCCACCTCGAATGTTATCGAAGAGTTGATCACTTAGTTTAGCTGGGGATATAAGTATATTCACTTTTAGGTATCAAAACTAACGTAAACTCGGAACACAAAACTTCTCTTACTGGGCATTTTAAACTCATTGTTCATCACAATTAGCTCAACTTAATGTGTTGAATGCAATTCCACTGTAGCCATTTTTGCATTACGAGTATACAACAGCTACACAGGCCATGGCTCTAAAATTGTTATCAGAAGGATTCAGACCGGTTACAAGAATGTTCAGCACGCTCTAGCTTAGGACCGAAAAGCTAGAAATTTTCGCAATATACCGCATCACATATCGATCACCTTTCGATTCATGGATTTCTAAGAACTATCCGGGTATTACCGCGTCGATTTCAAAATGTATCGTAACGATTCACATGACTATCTTGTAGTGAACAAAATACGCTAAAGACTTGTAAACATCATTCGTTAACGACGGCAGCCGCAATCTGGAACAATCGAAGCTATTTGAGGCCTGAATTGACAACGCGCAAAACCTAAAACTTGCGGATGAGGGCGAACGAGGGAGAGGTGTTCAACTGATAAAGCTCACTTGACTTAACATCTGGACACACTGCCTATTTTCAACAGCGCTCCTTATAGTTGGATCTTGAGTGTTTTGACAGCAGATTATTTGGGAAGTTCTTCTCTTTTAGTGGTTAACCGGGCACTGAAACAGAACCAAATGGTCAAAACACTTTAAATTTATAAAAAAAACGGTTCTCAAGAGCTACTTAGGATGTGTACTGATGGCCCAAGTAACAACTTTAGTTTTTTTTCCAGCCGTATAGCACTCCTCCCGGTTGTGTTGAAAAAAATACTTTCACAACCTTTTTGTCTACCAATACCTTCTCTATGCTCCTCAAATTTTCAAAGACGGTTATGAAAACAAGTACATAAAACCTTTATAAGTTCATTCAATTTAGAAAATGTTCGAGTGAAAGATGATATGACCACTTGAGAATCATAATAAAACCTATTAGCTGAAATGAAAACCAGCATAAGACTAAACGGCTACAGCTTTCAAACTTTACTGTGTTTCACTGTAATTGATCAATAAATGTATCTAAAAGAATGCCGAAAAAAGTCTCCGATCTACAGTTAATTTGCATGACATAAGGAGTGTATCGAATATAAGCTATCCACATACATTTGCTTTGTACGAATGTATTTGTGATGGTTTTTTATGCTCTGAACACTGCATGCTGTGCGTTTGACTGTCAGCTTTCTTTTGTTTACTTGTTTGTGCGGTTCAAATTCTGCGTTTTCAAAATGTCGCGTATTGAAAAGGAAGTGAAAAATAAGGTTCTGGACACATGGGTAAGTGAGAAGGGTATTAATATGCGAAAATTGGCGAAGCGGTTTGGAATTCATCATGCGAGTGTTAAAACCATCATTTATAAGTTTGGGGAACACTATTCTTTAGATGAGCTACCAGGAAGAGGCAGAAAACCCGGTTCTTCCAACCCTAAACTGGAGCAGAAAGTGGTATCTCTAATCATGAAGAACAAATCAATGTCAATACGTGATTTGGCTAAAAAAGCAGGAACGAGTGTCGGAATGATCCAGCGTATCAAGAGGCGAAACCACCTGAAGACCAACAAGAAGCAGAAAATCTCGAAACAAAGTGCAGAACAGAAGAAGCGAGCAGCAACAAGGGCCCGGAAATTGTATTCGCGTCTTTTGCAGCGTCCGGATGCATGCGTTTTGATGGACAATGAGACCTATGTAAAGGAGGACTCAAAAACACTTTCAGGTCCACAATACTTTACTGCCGTCGTTGGGGAGGATGTGAGCGATGCGGACAGGTCGATTCAAGTGGAGAAATTTGGTCGAAAGGTACTGGTATGGCAAGCAATATGTTCCTGTGGTTTGAAGTCAACCATTTTTTACACTACCGGAACTATAAATGGAAATCTATCGATCTGAGTGTCTCCAGAAGAGATTGTTGCCTTTATATAAGAAGCATAGTACACCTCCACTGTTTTGGCCGGATTTAGCGTCGGCTCACTATGCCAAAACCACTCTCAATTGGCTTGCGGAAAAGGGTATAGATTTCGTTGAGAAATATATCAATCCACCAAATTGCCCTCAGCTTCGACCCATCGAACGTTACTGGGCAATCGTGAAGAGGATCTTCAAGAAGACTGGTAAGGCAGTCGGGAGCATGCAGGAGTTCAAAAAAATTTGGGCTCAAGCGTCCAAAAAATGCGATTCAACACTTGTCCGAAACTTGATGGAGAGCATTCGACCCAAAGTTCGAAAATTCGTGAAGGAATAACTTAAATTTCATCCGGTCTTCATTATGTTCAAGTTTAATCTCGTACAATAAAAAATCATTTTTTTGTATGAATAAAATATCGGTTTTCAACATAATTTGAAAGAAAGTTTGTGGATAGCTTATTTTCGATACACTCCTTATAAGCTTTGGTGCATTTATTCTTCCATTTTTCAATTATGTCTAATGCGGCAATTTGCAAAAATCACACTTTTGCTAAAAACCTAATTTATCTTCGCTTCAATGCCAATTTGCCGTTCAATGCATTTACTGGAGGGAAATTGGTTAAAAATACTTTTTAAACCTGACCATAATAAGACATTATGAATGAGTTCTAAAACGGCATTTCCAAACAACATTGTGTGAGTTCCTATAGTTGGAATAAAACCTTTTATAGGAGTAAAAGGAATTTGGGAAAACAAGGTTGAAATCAAACTGTGTAGGTTCTCATAAACCTGACTAAAATATGGAACCTTTTGGTACCATAATAAAACAAATTCATTTCTAGTGGCTTATATATAAATTTAATAAATCTTAACTGGGTTTTTTTGGGAATGTTACTTGGGGTTTGACGAAACCGTGAGCAGCTTCCAGGGTAAAAGTTTTATGTGATCCCTACTCTTAAAGATGTTCTCATTACATATCAATTCCATTTAGCTGATAATAGATTTCTGAAGTTCTTCTGATTTGGCAAGCGATTTGCGGCTGTGGACAAAAAAATAAAGTTTTCATTACAAATGAGTTCATGAATTTGAATCGCTGCAAGGAAGAATCCCTGAAAAAGAAATCCCATTATTCATGCAAGTACACAAATGCCCTATACAGGTTTGGTCAAATTTGGCTAACTGCCAGAACAAGGCGTCTTTGCCTTTATGGCATTTCTTGATGAATGACGCAACTTCTGACAGGCATGTTGTACCATAAATTTCCCCGTTCCCCACGAAAGAAGAGCGGCTTTGACTTTCTCTTCTCGCTGATTGTCAGCCACAGCAGTGCTTTCTTGGGAAACTTGGTGTGTGAAATGACCTTCACATCAGAGCTCACTTCCTTCGTGGGGGAAGTAAAATACGAAGTGCCCTGCCAGTCGTTACCATCCAGGGTGAGATAGGTCTCGTCGTCCATCACCACAGCCACGTTGCGATCCGCCAGGAAAATCGAGTTGATCATCTTATTCAACCGCTATCGCTGCGTCGTTGCCTGCAGCTCCGAAACCAATGGACACGACTTCCGCTTCCTGACATGTATGTTTAGCGATTTAACTACTTTTCCCTCGGTCTTCATCTTCAGCATCCTTTGGAGCTTCTTGTCGCTCAGGGTCGTCGGCCGTCAGGAACCGGGTTTTCTTTCGATGCTTTGATTGGTGTCTAATAGTGCCAAGATGTTGTAGATACCGGAACGGGCGTATCAGGTGTTCACAAAGTGCCGCACAATGTCTGTTTTGAACGAGCACACTTCTGAACGGAGATGCTTCATTGTTTTGCCATCACGGTTAGAGTTTGGTAGATAGAGCTGCCAAAGTTTGTTTGCTGGCTCATGGGCTACTATGATTGATGCTGCATGGGTAGTTTTGTCATTGCGAGTGAGCCCATGAAAAAACGGCACTTTAAGTCCATTTTTTTTAATGCAAGCGTTAGCTGCACAATTTTCAAGGAATATGTTCATATGTAGCGTCTTGAATCCCTATTGATAATCAAAATTGACGCTTTAGATTGTCTAGTAATTCCTTCTATGGACTGAATATATGAAACATTAAATACAGGGTGTGGCAGAAAATAATGCGAAAATTCGTTCTATATCTTTGAAATCCCATTTTCTAGTTGAGTTCAAGCAATAATATCAACATTTTCGAGTACAGTTATCTTTATAAAGTCCTTTGAAACACATTTATCCAATGTGTTGTCCATTTTGATTAATAACATCCTCGAGCCGACGCTGGAAGCCAGAGCATGCTTTTCAGGCGTAGTCCTCCGACATTGACTGCCATGTGCGTGTTATAGTTGACTTCAGGGTTTTCACACAAGGGTGTGATGTATTGCAGGCTCGTGCTTCAACATATGCCCAAATCGAATAATCCAACGGATTAAGATCTGGACTGCTAGGGGGGCACAAATCCTTCGGTCAAAACTCCATGTTATCGTTCAACCATTGTTGGGTTCGATTGGACGTGTGACACGGCGCTCCATCCTGCTGTAGGACGACGTTTTGGTCCTCGGAGAAGTTGGTCTTCACCCAGGGAAGCACTTGGTCCTTTAAAATATCGATATACACTTCGGTATTGATTTGAACTCCTGCATCAACCCAAGCAACACAGCTTGTATTAAACATGTTGAAAGTACTCTTGAATGACAAAAACAGGTTATAAATTGAGGTGTATAATACTTTATTTCATACTTTAATATGACGCAAAAAGCGCAAAAAGTGAAGCTTTATAAAACATAAAATGGAAAAAAATTATCCTCATACAAAAATATGATGTCGCCAAGCGTGGGATTTGAACACTAGTCCTTGGCGTGATAGGTTTGTAGTTTCTTTGCTAAGCCAACTCATATTGTTGAAAAGTAAACTCTGAGTATCTTTCCGTTGGCAGTGAAACGACAATCTTCATCGTAATGAGAAAAAAGAACAAATTTTACAAAACATGGTTGATGTAATGTAATTTCAACAGTATATAGAACTACCCATAGAACCTTGTCCTGTTAATGTATTATAAATATATGGAACCATGTTTTTAAGAACAATAATGAAATATAAATCACACAAAGTATATTTAGCTCAACCGTTTGTCAGAGTGATATATAGAATACGAGAACTATAAATCGCTCCAAACTTGACATGTTTTGCAATACGTTTATGCATTTATAATACAAACAATTATAAATCATTCTAAAAAGATGTCTTGTGTGTTACTTGGGAATGAAAACAGGCGGCATTTTCAAACCGTTGGACGCCACCAAGCCAAACATCATGACACCAGCCAGATGTTTGGTTTGAAATTTGAATATCACTTTTTCCGGAACGTTCTCTGCGGTGAAATGAACCGGTCCGTGCGGCTGTTGGCCACAGCATGGATGCTGAAAAGCTTTTCGTCGGAGAACAGGATTATCATTTTTTCCTTCTTCAACAAGGAAAGCAATCTCTTGGAACGAGTCACTCGTAGTTCCTTGACCCGGTCCGTAATTAAGTGGCGTTTCACTCTGGCTCTAAAAGATGCATGCAGGTCTTCTTGATGATTCTCCGCATGGATTGTTCCGAAATATTGGCTTCCGTTGCAAGTTTTCTTATGGAAGGGACCGGGTTGCGAGCAATTTTTGCACGGACCGATTTGATCACGTTCGGACGTCCGCTTCTCGGCTTCCGCTGCTTAGGACTACCCTGCAGGGACTTTTTTATGCGGTAAACTGTTGCCAAATGGCACCCTACCACCTCTTTTGATTTCTTCTGAGCGAGGAACAAACTGGTGATCACGTCATTCGCGAACATTTTGATGAATTTGCAATAAAACAAACAGAATGTTTGGATGCAGCACTTGAAAGTAAACATAAACAAATACAATTTCGACTGAAATTAGTCATTAGCTACACGAAAAAACCAAATACTAAAGTTTGAACATTTTCGCATTATTTTCTGCTGCACCCTGTATTTATAAAATTTCCCCTTTCATATTGCCAAACATAAACAGGTCGCTAAACACAATAAATGACAATATTTTAATTACATCGATGAGCAATACTTTCATGAGTATTTGTCACTTATTTTATAAGCTGAACATATATAATTTCGAAAATTCATGGCATTTTCTGGAAAAATATATATCATAGGTCATATTTGAATTGGTAATAATTGCAGAAGAGTCCAGTCTCACCATTGGTGGATTAATTCGGATTTTTTTTTATAAAAGTCCCTCCTCCTGACACATTCACCGACCGAATTCTCTCCTTAAGACGTTTTCTGGCACGCAATGAAACAACGACTGCTGACTTATTACTCTCTTAGTCAAGCAGCTCTGAATGCTTTAAAGTCAGCAATATGCACGTCCAAACATGTTTGGGAATGTGTTCAATCACTTCAGAAATTGTCTTGTCGTAATCAAGTCAATTTGTACTGGGTTCCTGGTCATTCTGGAATTGATGGAAACGAGAAAGCCGATGAACTAGCAAGACTCGGATCGTCTCATCAGTTTGTAGGACCTGAACCCTTTTGTGGTGTATCTGCTTCTTCTCTTAGAATGGAGATGAAAACCTGGGAATGCTTAAAAGTATGTATGTATGTGTATGTAGCAAGCCACCATGCTAGCGTGGGCCTTGCCCTGCATGCGGTTCCACT
Source organism: Aedes japonicus (assembly GCA_034211315.2). NCBI lineage: Eukaryota > Metazoa > Arthropoda > Insecta > Diptera > Culicidae > Aedes > Aedes japonicus. The sequence goes on along the minus strand of JASCZW010009572.1, from coordinate 28,841 downwards.
TAATAGAAAGATCATGCGTTGTTACCGTTCTAAATTCAACATACTGCTGTATGAAGGGCCAAAAAGGGTTGGGCAGGCCCGTAAGCAGAGACACATACGCGAAACCTGCGGGAAGAAAGCCTGGGAATGCTTAAAAGTGGAGACAAACTGGAACAACACTTTCAAAGCTAGGCAATCAAAGCGGTTCATTACTCCAAACATTTCAATGACTCGCAAGTTACTAGATCTTACCAAAAAAGATCTAACAATATATACAGGCCTTATAACCGGTCACTGTCCGAGCCGTTATCACTTGAAGCTGATAGGAAAACTTCAAGATGATTCATGTCGATTTTGTAACATGGAAAGAGAAGACTCGGAACACTTGTTATGCCACTGCCCGGCAATTTTCAATAAAAGGCTGAAGTTCTTTAACAAAGGGCTACTAGAACCCCTTGAGATTTGGAGAACAAACCCCAGTACGGTAGTACACTTTATTCGGAGCGTTATACCGTCCTGGGACAATGCTTTAGGCCAGACTTTGGCGATCACTTCTATCAATAGTGATGCGTCATGCTGAAAATAACTAAAGCAACAACAAAAAGGGGATATGTCACAATAGATCTAAAAGTTGGTCGCAGTGACGAAAATACCCGACACGGAATTAAAAATTATTACTCTCTTCTTCCGACATCTTCCCGTTAACTTGACCCTGTTAATTTAAATTTTGCACCTAATAGTATAAACTATACCATCTAATATCTCAATATCTTTCAGAATATAAAATTGAGTTCCTCAAACATGAGAAATTACTATCTAAAATTTACTGCAAAAAATCGTCACGCACCCTGTAGCCCAATAGATAACATTTGAATATATCATAAAAATATGATGTTTTACAAATCACTTGAGTTGTAAAAAATCTGATTTTTTCTGATAAAAGTACTTTATCTAGTTTGTTTCGGATTAGCAACTGTGTGAATTGAAATCTTCCATCACTTTCCAAGACCAACACGTTTCGCAACCATTTCCCGACACGACTTTGCCAACAACTCCAACAATCAAAAGTCAATCCTTCTACTGTGATGCGAATCGTGCGGTGCTTTATGAGAACTAACTGGAGGCAATTTGAAAAATAAAAAAAAAAGGCAAAAAGGGTGAGATACTTGTTTTAATGAAAATCCGTACCGACCCTTGAATGGCCCCCAGTGCTGTTGGTATGTGTCTGCATCCAGAATGTCGATTACACATCGGTGTAAGATACGTGGGACTGGAACGTCACTCTCACTGCCTTCGGGAAGTTGGTACGGCTCTCGATGTCTTGCTAGCTATTTGCCAGCCCCGATTGCAGCAGCAGTCCTGAGCTCCAAGCCTTGTCGGCTGTCAATGATTGCTTGAGTGGGCTCCAAGATTATATCCGGCCGCTTTTTTGACTCAAAACATTGAACTCTGTGTGCAGTTGGTAGTTTGTAGTCAATTGTAGCCAAGGGTGTCCGTATAAGCTGATATAAATCTCCATCAACATAAACAGAATCCTTTCGATGGAAGGGTAGACGGAGCATACGACCTTTCTACGCCATTGGTTACATTCTGACACACTTCAGCAAAAGTTCCAATCCATCAGCTGCAGACAGGATATGTATTGCTTTCATGCCAAAAGAGCATTGGGCAGAAAGTTTTCCGAAAGGATTCATACTTTTGACAGGATTTCTGAATGGGCCGACGTTTGACTAATTAATGTGAAATTAAATCCACCAACCTTGCTGACAGTTGAGAGAAAGTTTAACGCAGAGAAATGTTTATAAACTCATCAACGTAAACTTATTTTAGTTGATTTTTTATGCCCTATCGCTTGCTTGTCAGTCGACACGTAAACGTTCATCCGAGCTCAGAGGGTGCCTGGCTGACGCTACCTTCACTGCCTGTAGGGAGGATTATGCCAGATATATAAATCCCCAAAAGAATTTCCCAGCAGACAGCTTGTTTTGTTTCTCACTCTCGTGGTACCTATATCTAACTTCATCTCGAAGCGGTAGAGTTGAATGCAGTGTGGCACGGCACACACAAGCGTAGATACCATTATCCGCCAAAGTGCGCTGCGATACTTACGGTGCTGAACCGGACTTTTCCGAAAACAATGAATGGCTCTGAAAGTGATTGGTTTTCTTTTCATTACTTCAAGCCCACACAAATACAGCGCGATGGCTGAAAGTATGAGCCGGTAAAAGAAGCGCAAAGGTTCAAGGAGTACCTAACATGCTTTTAATTAGCCGGCTAACTCGCGATGACAGGTGCAACAGCAACAGCAACAGCAGCAGCGCATGCAACCTAGCGAGTCTGCGAGGATAAACAATGGTAAATTATTGAAGATAACCGAAACGGCTGTCTCAGTCAGTTATGGCGGGTGATTGCAGTGTAAACATGTTGTTTCTAATAAATAGGTTGACCCTTTGAAGTGTTTTTCTTAGATTAAGGGTGAGGTTATTGGAATTTAACTACCGTTCTTTTGTTTGTTAAGGGATCACAATCCTTCATTTTAGACGACTAGTCGTACATTTCCATTTTGAAAATTAAAGCAAGAGACTTCCCAGATACTAAATCGACGATGATGTGTGTGTCTGTGTGTGTGTGTGAATTTCGCCGCAAATCTCGTAGCAAACTGAAAAGACCCCGTCGCTAGGCTACCCAACCCACATATAAGACATCGCGCAGCTGAAGTGCATCACGAACGTGGCTTCCGGCGTTGCTCCAGGGACTCACATTCGTCTGTGTCACGCTTCACCTGTCCTCCGGTTGGTGCTGTTTTTGTTGTTGTTGTTATTGATGTTGTTTAGACTTCCACTGTGACCGACACACAGTATAAGGTACGAAACCAATCGAAACGTGGCTTAATTCCACATGTGTGCCTCAACTGGTGGACTCATTCGTTCTCTATCCAGCGCGTTGTTGGCAGTCTTGCCAGCTAGTAATTTATCATTTTATTTCACAATATCGATCAGCGCCATCGGCCGAACGGAGAGCTGATACCGGAGCCGTAGCATATGTAGAAGGAAGTTTATTCCGAAAGGAACAAGCTTTCTCGAGCGCGTCATTTTCAGATCGTACGGTCCCCGAAAGGCTAGAACTTGAATCTTTGCGATAAGTAAGCTGGTGGTTGGTCGGGGAGAGACGAGGTCGAAAGGAATGTGGAATTTTCGAAAATTTATCACGACTTAGTTATCTGTTCCACGCGGAAGGAACCATACGACTGGCCCGGTCCGTGAGTTTGTGCGTGCGAATGTGAGCGCGGAGAGGATACGTGGCTCGCGGCGTTCGGTTTTACGTTCATGCTTGCACGCTGCGCTGGGTCCTTGGAAAATAGGTGCTCTACCGTTCTTGGGCTAAGATTCCCACTGGTGATGGCCAGCTTTCTCATTAGCAACGACAATGGTGAGCACCACAACAGTGTGCTATCGATCATTGGTGCCGAACAATATCGGGTTAGTTTGAAATAAAACATTGTAGAAGGAGTATTAGGTACTGAACTAGATCTGTGCGCCGCCGCCGCCAACGACCTTATAGCACCGCCGCCGCCACTATTTTCGACCGCCGCGCCGCTGAATTTTTTTGCCCGTGCCGCCGGGCAATTTGAGGCCCGCCGATGAAATTTTTCACCGTATATGAATCCCTTCAGTTAAGTTCAAAATATGGCCTAAAAGCCATTTGTAAACAAGGACTTTAAATTTCGATTTCTCTTGAATCTTATATCACTCTCATGAAATGAAAGCAGCATCTGATAGAAAAATGTAAGTTCTACCATATGGAGCACCTAGATATAGTAGGATTCTCGTGATTCGTGAGAGATCAACGTTTAAAGTCATTGTTTACAAATGGGTGTTAGGCCCTAATCATGAATTACTCGAGAATTATGACATCTCGATGAGATGTGCCATCCAGAGGGTGTGCGCAGGGGTGCCCTTATGCCAGATTTATCTGGCCCTGCCAGACATTTTATCGGCAAAAAGACTAAAAGAGAATTGCAGGCTAAAGACTAAAATGCCAGACTTTTTGAAATAAGAACAGATTAAAAAAAAGAAGCGTCGTTCAATCCCACTCCACTGACTGCCTATTTGATATCCACGCTTTTCTTGTGCTCATATTATTTTCAGTGGTGTAAATAACAAATTAACGAACCTTGATGTATTAGTTTTCTGTGGTATTAGTGTAAACAATCCTTACTCATTACGTTTTCACGCGGTTTTGATGTTTATTTGGTTGATTCGTCTGCGCACTCATGTCACTTTGTCATATTGAATGTGGATTCCGCAGACAAAAAAGTGAAACTTTGTCATATGTAGTTATCGTCCACTGAAAATTATTCGTAGCTATTTTGTGCGAACAGGTAATCCGTCCAATATTTGGTCAATTAATTGTTAAATATTTGACATTGGTCAAATATTGTAGTTCTACGTTTGTCTGTTACTGAAGTTTGACTCGTATAGTCAAAAAATGACTCATTTTGGGACAACAGTTAGAAGGCCTATCAACATTTATAAAACCTCTTGGATCCTTTCAAATTGTTAGTCCAGATTTTTACATTTCCGTGTATTAGGCTTTTTGACGTTTAATCACCTTTCCCTTTCTAGCACATGCAGAGGAATTATGGTTTGTTTTCCTCCAAAAGATTTTCCTTCTTATTTGCACTACTTTGTTTTAAATGGCGCTGTAGTGTGCATGCGTTCAAGGTCACTTAGCCTAATTGCCAGATTTTGCCAGATTCTTTATTTGTGACATGCCAGATATTTTTTAAAAACTAATGACAACCCTGGATGTGCGTGTGAAACAGTGATCAGCTTTGTCATCTCGTTTTAGAAACTGCAATGTACATATTCGTGTTTCGCCTTTTGGAAATTTCGCGAGTGAGTTTGAATTTAAAAATAATGAAATATCCGCCTTAAATGACGAGAAAATTTGCATCGCAAGTGTACATATTGATACCACAAATAATGGTAACCGAATCAGCGATGTCTGGAAAAAATGAGTGCACTAATACATGTCAAAAATTGATTTACACATTACCTGCTTCCTGACAAACTGTTTTGCAATGTATGTCTAATCGAAGCAAAACAAAAACTCAAACTGCGATTGTCCTGAAATTAAAAATGGTTAAGGTCCCCCTCGAGAATCTTGTCCAAGCATTTTTTTTCTCATGTAATTGCAAAGGGCTGAGATGGCGGAATTTCGACACGGAAAATCAAAAATCCAGCCATATTTAAAATGCGCTTGGATTAAAATCCAGCGAAAACATATTCCGAGGTATTATATGTAATTTTATTTATTAATTTATTAATATTTAATTTTTCATTTTTCATTTTATTATGTAATTTTAGAAATAAACTATGGTTGGGCTAAGGTTACCTTCAAAATTTCATATTTTCTTCATATATAACAAATCGGTTAATTTGTTGGATTGTATTTCATAATTTTGTCAAATATAAAAGAAAATGTAAACCCAGCAAACACAAAATCTTATATGATAGCGGATATAAGTACAAAGTGGAGGCGCTATACGTACATGCGTCCATTTGACTGCATGGAAAATGTACGTATATCGCCTCCACTTTGTACTCTTATTCGCTATCATGTACGATCCTGTGTTTGCTGGGAAGTGCCGTCTAGACCACGAGCTATATCACTTGATATAGAGTAGCTTCAACTTAATACTAGATTTTCGCATAGAATAGTCAAGACTGTATAAATAAGGGCTGTGACAAAAAAATTTCATTAGTGCCAAACTGACAAGCGTGAGCAACTTCTTCTTCTGTAAAATTCTCATCGCACATAGGCTACCGATATAAGCTTTCAATTCTATTGGATTGGTAAACTCTTCTTCTTCGAAATTACCGTGGTGTATTGATACGGCTAGTTTTCAATGCCGAGAAACTCGTAGAAAAAGCCACTGTTTACGTTTGTCAGTTAGGCCCTAATGAAAAATCTTTGTCAATATATTGACACTAATATCACCGAAAGGCAAAATGGACAAAACATTTGCCGAATAAAACCATCGTCGGGAAAACATTGTTTTTATATGAACTTGACTAATCCTGAATCAAATAACTTGGCTAACCACTGAATTTACCGGTAAATCAGTGCATAGTGGATTCTTTTTTATACGTGATTTTAGTAATGTTGTTAAAATATTGATTGATCGGTATATTTCAATGCGCTTAATTTGAATTTTTTTATATTAGATTTATCTTTGAATCTTTAATCTCCTGATTTGATGGTTTTTGTAGCAATTTGGAAATTTAAATTGTTTATTTAGATTTAGATTTAGATTTTGATACTTTTAGTTTCTTAAAATCTAATCTAATCTAATCTAATCTAATATCACACTAACGCAGCCAATTCTTGAAAGCATCCTGGAAAATGGTGGTTTCTTGAATACATCATTTTTCTTGTCATCGGCCAGGCCAACTGCGTAGTATGTGCCGCAGAGAGGATTCCAAGAAATAGAGCGATTCCAGAAAGATCTAAGATCGCTCTACTACTCTGAATCAAGGGAAGGAAGAGAGCGTAAACCTCCCGTACCAAACGATTCCATGTTGAGTTATACAGTGTGATAATTTGTTCTTCATCGTTGGGAGCATAGATGCTGGAAAGATTAGTTTATGCTCCTTTTGCCTGTGGGTGAACTTTTGGCATTTGAACCAAAAGCGTGGCAATACTTGCCAAGGTTATAGCGCCTTATATCACTCCATGGGGGGTAAGTGGACTAAAACTTACGATGATGGATAAATGCGAAGCTGAAAATAGCATAAAATATATTGTGAAGGGATGTTATAATATAAAATGAGAATAACATGTCTACTATCTGCATGTCTTCTGATTCCATGGATGATCCAAAATTATATACCGTATAAAAAAATACAGAAAATAAAGAATACTTACATTTTTTGTGGTAGGGTAAGACTTCAGCATGCTATCTTACCGCGATGGCTACATTGCGTTGGTGGGACTACCTCCTTGGTGGACAGACGCTCAACACGCACCTCCTCAATCTAGCTGAAGTCAGCAGGACAACAGTGCCCAGGCTGCACTACCAGCTAAGTACGCAACCCTTAGCTGGCGGTATTTGTCATCTGTTGACCCGTGGAAGCATGAGGTAGGAACTTGTGAGGACCAGAGCTATGTTGCGGGGACGCATGCTCCATCACAGTTGTTGACTCACCATTTTGCAGCCCGATTCTTTTAGTTTCTTAAAAGCTAAAAAACTTCAACAATTTTTTTAATATTTGTTGATTTTTATTCTCAGATTTTTAAATAGGGAAAATGACGGCTTTTAAAGGTGTTCTTCTATTATTGTCAGGGTTTATTTTTAAAACGATTGCACTTAAATTTTGACAGAAGATTCACAGAGTGAAGATAAAAGAATGCTGTAAAGATTTTTAGGCTTTTAAATTTTTATATGCCTAGATTTTCATATATTTAGATATTTAGTAGATGTTGAGATTTTGAGATTTTTAGATATTCAGATATGTAAATATTTAGATTTTCAGGTTTTCAGATTTTTAGATTTTTAGATTTTTAGATTTTTTGATTTTTAGATTTTTAGATTTTCAGATTTTTAGATTTTTAAATTTTATGGTTTTTAAATTTTAAGATTTTCCGATTTTAAGATATCCAAATTTTTAGATTTTCAGATTTTTAGATTTCTAGATTTTTAGATTTTTAGATCTAAAGATTTTAAGTATTTTAGATTTTCAGATTATTAGATTTTTAGATTTTTAGACAGGGTTGCGGCTTATCATTTTTGACTCAGGCATATTCATTTGCCAATATCTCCTTTGAGAGGGTCGATTTGATAATATGATGTAAGATGAACTTGTAGTGCATGAGTAGACCTACAATTTTGTGTAACAGTACATTGCTCTAACTCCTTTATCTTCGACATGAGAGCGTATATTCATAGTGATCTTCACGATGGTAATCGCGTGATCTTCACCACGAATATCATCGCGAAGATCACTGCGAATATACGCTCTTATTCCTCAGATATAAGAGATAGAGCTATGAATTGTTAGACCAAGTTGTAGGTCTACTCAAGCACCATAAGTTCATCATACATTATATTTTGAAATTGAGCTTCTGAGAAGAGCTATCGGCAAATGAATATGGATAAGTCAAAAATGATAAATCGCAACCTTGTTTTTAGATGTTGAGATTTTTAGATTTTTAGATCTTTAGATTTTTATATTTTAAGATATTTAGATATTTAGATTTTCAAATTTTTAGATTTTTTGATTTTAAGATTTTCAGATTTTTAGATTTTTATATATTTAGATTTTTAGATTTTTAGATGTTTAGATTTTTAGATTTTTAGATTTTTAGAAATTTAGATTTTTAGATTTTTTAGATTTTTAGATATTTAGAACTTTAGATTTTTAGATTTTTAGATTTTTAAATTTTTAGATTTTCAGATTTTTAGATTTTTAGATTTTTAAATTTTTAGATCTTTAGATTATTAGATTTTTAGATATTTAGATATTAAGATCTTTAGATTTTTAGATTTTTATATTTTTAGATTTTCAGATTTTTAGATATTTAGATTTTTAGATATTTAGATTTTTAGATTTTTAGATATTTAGATTTTAAGATTTTTGGATTCTGAGATTTTGAGATTTTTAGATTTTTAGATTTTTAGATTTTTAAATTTTTAGATATTTAGATTTTTAGATTTTTAGATTTTTAGATTTTTAGATTTTTAGATTTTTAGATTTTTAGATTTTTATATTTTTAGATTTTTAGATTTTTAGATTTTTAGATTTTTAGATTTTTAGATTTTTAGATTTTTAGATTTTTAGATTTTTAGATTTTTAGATTTTTAGATTTTTAGATTTTTAGATTTTTAGATTTTTAGATTTTTAGATTTTTAGAATTTTTAGATTTTTAGATTTTTTAGATTTTTAGATTTTTAGATTTTTAGATTTTTAGATTTTTAGATTTTTAGATTTTTAGATTTTTAGATTTTTAGATTTTTAGATTTTTAGATTTTTAGATTTTTAGATTTTTAGATTTTTAGATTTTTCGATTTTTCGATTTTTCGATTTTTAGATTTTTAGATTTTTAGATTTTTAGATTTTTAGATTTTTAGATTTTTAGATTTTTAGACATTTTTAATTTTTAGATCTTTAGATTTTTAGATTTTTAGATTTTTAGATTTTTAGATTTTTGGCACTTTCCTATGTTTGCAACATATTGACAATTTTATTCAAAATATAGGACTTGGAGTTATCCTTTAGTCTCAACATTGCACGTGAAAACCAAACAGTTAAAAGGGATAAGCATGCGGAAATGTTGAGGGGATAATTTATGCCCGTGCCGATTCACGCCGCTTCCACCGCCGCGAAAAACGACCGTGGCGTGACGCCGGCTGCACCGCCGTCGATTCAAAACAGATCGGCGCACATGTCTAGACTGAACGTATATATCGAAGGCTGCTAGTTTGTGATTGATCAGAAACTGTTAAAAATTAATCGAATAATAATGGCTGGGAGTCCGTATTTGTTCTCAATAAATATGAACCTATAATATCAATCAGGTGGAAGCTAGAGAAGGAATGAACGAGTGTTTTTTTAAAAGGATGTGATGCTTCATAGTAAAGACAGTAGAAGCTTAAGTTTTCCAATTCTATCTAATGCACATAAAGGGAATGCCAGATTTGGCAAAACATAATAGGATATTTCATGTTAATTTAAGCCAGATAACGCCTGAATCTAGCCTATTGTATTAAAGATTGCAGACAATTTAGTTGTATATGTGTCTTTTGGCTTGGAATCAAACGAGGGTAAATTTGACGCGCATGATAAAATTAATTATTTTTATCTGTATAGTCGTAGTCCTACGTCATCATTTCGAACAACCTAATGGGGCTGTGATTTGTAGCTTTTTTCCTTAAAATTATTTTGTTCAATTTACAAACTAACAATGCCCTCCATCGGCCTAAGCTACAAGCTTTTGTTTTGCCATGATAAAGCAGAAAGAAAGTCGATGTAAAGAATCAATTATGGAGCCGAGGGGTACGCCACTTTGCGATTTCACATTAGATCACTGCAAAACCTTATCAAATTCACACAACAAAACCATCGCTTCCATTATCGCCATAAATCGCAACAGTATTATGAATCGCGAAATTAATCGCGTAATCGCCTCTCATCGTCACCGATTCTTACTCAAATCGCGAGAAAAGTTATGGATGTCTGGCAGCTATGGCATTCATATTCGAGCTACCCTTTTCTTTTCTGGCAACAGTGTCGAAATTTGTTTTGATTATTTCGAGCAAGTGAATCCAAGCAAGTAAGTTTTCCGAAACAAAATCAGTAGTTTTGTTTACGTTTGTTTCGTTGCTAAAACAAAAACCATCACAATTGTAGCGTGGTCTTTATTAATGATCATCAATCTGTTGTTGTGGGTAGGTGTAATGTGTTATACAATATAAGTGTATGTGTGTGGAAGTATTGATTGATTACGTCACATCTCCCTTTTTTCAAAAAATAACAAAAATTATAAGTTCAAACGTTGAATAGGCTTCACCAATCTGCCTGATCTGGTGAAAGTTTGCTGTCCTCTCTCTTCGTTGATCTGACCGCTAGGTCCCAGGTTTTCCGCACCGACTGGATGCTGCTGTTGCTGTTCCTCCGGGCCAACTGAATTCTGATGCGACTTCGGGGACTTTGGAACGTCGCAGACCGCCTCAGGCTGCGCTGGGATGAGAGTAGTAGACTTCCTTACATGCTTCATGTTTCTGCGATAGACGTCTCGACAAAGACCGACCTCGGTGTATCTGCGTCTGCTATAATACGTCCAGATTCCCAGATTTTCGTCAGCGGATTCTGCAAAAGCACACGATTGTTGACTTCGGTGGGTTGACGAACTTGCGCTGATCGATCATAGTAGTCCTTTTGCTTGAACCGTTCACTTTCCAAATTCTGCTTGACGTCTTCAATCACCTCTGGTTTCAGTTTCTGGCTAACAACTGGCAGGGGCGAGTTGGTGATTCGGCTCATCAGTCGTTGATTTGGGGAAAGCAGCTTCGAGTTCCGTGGAATATTGCGATAGTTGAGTAAGGCAAGCTGAACGGAACTGTTATCCTCGTAGCACTTTTTCAAGATGTTTTTGCAATCTGAACTGCACGCTCACTTAGCCCATTGCTCTTAGGATAATATGGACTCGATGTTACGTGCTCAAATTTCCATTCTGCAGAGAATTGCCGAAAGAGTTGTGAGGAGTACTGTCTGGCGTTATCACTATTGAACTCCTCAGGGGTTCCCCAAACGGCGAACCACGACTGTAGATGATCGATCACTTCCGATGACTCCATTGACCGCAACTTCTTAAAGTCAATCCATCCAGAGTAGCTGTCGATGATGACAATGTAGTTGGCGTCGTTGAAATGAAATATGTCTGAGCCAACGATTTGGAACGGATATTCTGGAACTTGCTTGACAATCATCGGCTCTTTAACGTTGCTGCGACTATGCTTCTGACAAACTCTACATTGCTCCACCAATCGTTCAATGTCTTTACCCATGGATGGCCAGAACACCAGTTGTTTGGCCCGCATTATACTGGATTGTATTCCGAAATGACCAGCATGGATGATGTTCAACGTCTTGCTGCGCAGCGTCTCTGGAATCAGCAGACGATCGCCTTTGAAGATCAGTCCTTCATATGTGGAGAGCTCGTCCCGATAGTTCCAGTAGGGTTTGAGCACCAGATCGACCTCTTCCGGTTCATTCGGCCATCCTGCTTTGATGGTTTCGATCAGCTTTCGAAGTGTGACATCCTCGCTCGTTTTTGCCACTAATTCCTTCATCCAAGTTTTGGAAACGTTGAGCACCACGTGCACTTCCAGTTCCTCGTCATTTTCCGGTGTTGGGTTGTTCACATCTCGGCTGAGGGCATCCGCGATCGGCACATTTTCGCCTCGAACATACACTATCTCTGGAGCATACGGTTGAACGTCCAGAATTATCCGCTTAAGCCTTGGAGGAGCCTTGTCAAGAGGTTTTTAAAAATTGACTCCAGGGGCTTGTGGTCAGTGTGCACTACCACTGGCTTCCCAAAGATGTAAGAGTGGAATTTCTGGCAACCGAACCGGATTGCAAATGCCTCCTTTTCGATTTGCGGGTAATTCCGTTGCGCTGAGGTCAACGATTTCGACGCGTATGCAATGGGATGTCCATCTTGCAGCAACACAGCTCCCATAGCGTGCGAACTGCAATCGACCGAGAGCACGCTTTGCTTGTTGACATCGTAGAACTTCAAGACTGGCAACGATGTTAGTAGGTTCATTATTTTGTCGAACGCTGCTTGCTGTTCAGGCTCCCACTGCCAAAGGACATCTTTCTGCAACAGCTGCCTCAAAGGAGCTGTGATTTGGGAAAGGTTTACGATGAACTTTGCCAGATACGTTACCATTCCCAGCAACCGTTGCAACTGCTTCCTATTCTCAGGCACTTTTAGTCTCCGAATCGCTTCAATTTTCTCACCGTCAGACTGGAGACCTTCAGCCGATACTACGTGTCCCAGGTAGGTGACCGACTTTTTGGCGAACTGGCACTTCTCGGGATTCAGCTTCAAGCCAGCATTCCTCAACCGATTAACAACTCTCGTAGTGATCTCGTTCAGTTTGTCCTGCGTTTCAGCATAAATCAGGATATCATCCATGGACACATCCGTTCCAGTAATTCCTTCCAGCAAAGTTGAAATAAGGTTCTGGAAAACTTCTGGAGCCGACGCTAGCCCAAACGGCAATCGCAAACACGAATACCGGCCCCATGGTGTGCCGAACGTCAGGTACTTCTGGGACTTCTCAGCTATTTTGACTTGCCAGAAACCCTTCTTGCAGTCCAAAATAGTGAACCATTTAGCGTTTCTGATTCTGGCCGCAATCTCTTCTAAGGTGCGCAACGGGTAGTGTCGACGAAGAATGTTTTTGTTTACATCCGTCGGGTCGATGCACAAACGAATTCTGTTGTTTTTGCGCACTACTATCAGATTACTTACAACGGGTGTGGGCTCCTCCTGCTTGGTTATGACACCCATTTCGATCATTCTGTCCAACTCTTCCTTCACTTCATCGCGAATCTTGTAGGGAATCGCTCGTGTTGGCCGAATCTCGAACACTGCTTCCGGTTTCAGGTCCAGCTCGTACTCGAAGTTCTTGAAACAGCCCAGGCCTTGAAAGATATCGTCACGGCTACTGATCGCGTTGACACGCTGAATCATCTGCATATCAACACAGGTTTTCTTTCCCAGAATTGGAACAACGTCCAAATCGACGACCTTGAATGTGAGATCTGTTTTGCGCTTGTTCACAACCCCTGTCACCGTCAAATCACCTTCCACCTTGGTCTTTTCTCCATTGTAGGACACAATATACTTTGTTTTCGATTTCTGCAACTGGTTGGAGATCTTCTTTGCCACCTTCAGCGGCAAAACGTTGCACTGTGCCCCACAATCCAGCTTGAACTTCATCTTCATGTTAGCGATCGTTGCCTCCTCGAACCAGTCACCGTCGTCGTCATCGTCATCGGCTCCTACTGCATGTAGGTGCAGGTCAACTTCTGCGTCCGACGAATCCTCCTCTTCACATTTCATCACTGCAGCTGCTTTCTTGGCCTTCCTATTTTCATTCTTCACGTTCACCTCTGCGTCCGCCTCCTTCTTCTTCTTCTTGAAGCAACACTTCGCAAAGTGGCCGGTTCCTTGACACATCAAACACTGTTTTCCGAACGCTGGACAGCTTTTCTTGACATGTTTTGATCCGCAACGTTTACACAGAAACGGATTGCCGTCGTCAGATCTGACAGCGTTGCAGCTCCGACTTTCCGCATCCATCTCCATTAGAGTTTCCGTAGTTTTCTCACTCGCCTTGCAAATCTGGATCGCCTTCTCCAACGTCAGCTTCGGGTCACTCAGCAACTTTTCCCGAACTTTCTGGCTGGAAATTCCGAGTACGATTTTATCCTTCAGCAATCGATCATTGATGTTCATGCCTTCGTGCTCTGTTCCGAAATCACAATCACGGATTGCTGCTCGCAGCTTAATCAGGAAGTTGTCAAAACTTTCACCCGGCAGCTGATCCGTTTTCAGGAAGACGTACGTACTGTATGTCGGATTAGCTGTCGGACTGTACGCATCGCTAAAAGCTTTCTTGATCGCCTCCGGATCCTGTTGTTCAGCTTCCGTCAACTGCAATCCTTTGAACGTCCCGATGACATCCGGACCAAGACTATTCATCAGTATTCCTACTTGGCGCTGAGCTGGCAGATCTTTGATTCCGGATGCTTGCTCGAACCACGAATACTGTTGGATCCAATCCTTCCAGATACGCGCTTTATCCGTCTGACTTTGGATGTTTATGCATTCTGGCGGGTGAGCAAAAAAATTTTGCACTGGCTGCTGTACAGCTGCCGCTGGCGGCTCCACTGGGTCGGGCATTATCGGCAAATTTTACTTTCTAGCGCCGAAATTTTATTTCGATACCACGGCCGGACACTTTCACAAGCGTTTTCCAGTATTTTTCCGAACTTTCCGCGACTTTTCACTTGTTTTTTCGTGTTTAAATCGTGGCGAGAAAACTGACCCACTTCTGACACCATGTAGCGTGGTCTTTATTAATGATCATCAATCTGTTGTTGTGGGTAGGTGTAATGTGTTATACAATATAAGTGTATGTGTGTGGAAGTATTGATTGATTACGTCACAACAATCTTCGCTTGACTACCGAATGAGTTTAGTTTGTCAAGTTTGAATCTGCGTATCTCGAGTAACTGTTGTCGAAGATTGTTGTATTATTCAGTACCATTGTTTCTGTTGCATTTTATGTGTCAAAAATACGAATTATAAATGCGTAATAAAGAAAGTTTCGATTCCAAAAACTTTCTGTTATAGCCACTAAATTGTTCTGCTGGTTGCGTCTCTAAAGAGTGCCTACGAATGAATTGCACTACTATCAACTGCATCTACATGGATGTTGTTTTAGGTCTATGCTTCTATTTGTATGGAGCATAGTTTTTTTCTAATGTACCTTATGCATGAATAGAGGAGTTACACAAAAAAATAATCATGCGATCTCTCAGGATTTGTTTTTTTTCTGAAGTTTTGTCCTTTATTGAAATTTAATTCACCGGTATGTATTAACATCGTTCATATTAGAATGCTCAAAAATTTACTTAAGTGAACTTCTTCAAAGATGCGTAACCTCACAGATTGAAAGAAACATTTCTTTTTTTGCGTTTTATAATGAAATGAAACGAATTCTAGATTTGGCAGAAAACGATGGAGCACTTCATGTAAATTTAAACCAGATATCGCTGGAATCAGGTCTGTAGTATCGAAGATTGCGAACATTGTTGTATGGCACATGAAAGATTGCAAACAATTCCGTTGTTTACGCCTGCTCTGACATAAAATTAAACAAGGACAAATTGTACGCGCTTGTCAAAATTCATTTTTTCTGTGTTTTGCACTACTGGGCCAATTTTATGAATCAAAAACGCAAATAAAAAGTTATTTAATATTCTTAAGATTAAATTTACCATTGGCAAAAAAGATAAACGGACTTGTATTGCAATATTAAAACAAAAAACTGTCTACGCTCCATACACAAAATTTAACAAATTGTATGGAGAAAAGTCTACGAGGGGGAGGGGGGTCTAAGATTTTCAAAAATGAGTTTACGTGGTTTATAAACAGGCCCTAGCCTGTGTTCCGATTCGCGAATTATTTTTAATTTTACTAAAACTTGACAGATGGAAAATAATCGATTAATCGATTAAAATCCCTACCTTATTGATCAACAAACTCTCGATAAGTTGTGTGTCAAGATGGAATAGCAGACTTAATCGGTTATTTTCCGTGAAAATTAAAATTTATTCGCGAATTGGAACACAGCCTTATAATCGTACAAATAAGCTTCCCGCTCTGCCAGTGGTTCTGCGCGTAAGCTATAATTCTTATCACAGTAGGCTGCGAGTAAAAGAAGATGATTTCCTTAGTTTGGCTGTTACTTTTGTCATTCTCAAAGCTAGATTTGCAACGACTACGACAGCAGATGTACCATATTTTGTTGTAAAACCCAGCATTTCTGCCATAATATCCGATTTATCTCGAATCTTGGATAATTAATGAACTAAATTTCCCAACGTTGGGTCATCTCATTTCCAAACAGCTGACAAGAACAATGACTGCCTGTTCTGCTAACGAGAAACGGAGAGCACCGGCCCTGCCTGGTAGCCGGAAGGTAAGTTTTGTCGGGCGAAACGAAGCGAATGAACCGTATACACATCATCTGACGGATGCGGATCGAAGGAGAAAATTAAAGACGAGGTACGACGCAGAAGAAGGGCAAATCCGCCAGCTCTAGACTTCGAGTAGGATCGAGAACCGCGCCCCCGGGGCCACTCTCCGGTGAGATTGCGCTCCTCATCGGATGGAACGAGAAGAATATTTCCAATCTCACCGGAGGCAACGCATTGCCGCCGGGATTCTCGTCTCCTGTGAGATATAGGATGTCTGATTGTCTTGTTTTACATAATATTGTATACGGATACGATGTGGAACGATGGAGCTTGGGCTGAGATGCTGGCCAACTTTGGACCGTTGTCCGCATCTGAAGAGCAGCAACGCAGAGGAGTGGAGCGTCAGCATCAAGAATAGTTTGTGCGATGGTGCTTGGTTTTAAGCTTCCTTGCTTCAGGCTCCGGGGACTAGGGATGAAAATTTGTGTAGGCTCTCCAGCAGCCATGAATGTCTACTGCAACAGCAGCTATCTATCGATTCGAAACCGAACCATGGAGTAGGTTGTTTTCTGTCTGTGTCTGTGGATATATCTGCGTGGAAGTTCTTCCCTGCGGGCATGGGCTGAAGTGAAGTAGAAGTGAGTCGAGACGCAACACATCATAGCCGGTGCAAATGGTCGATTGCTCGGGAGAGATAACTGAGACGCGTACTTTACCCATGCCGTGGCCCGTGGCAATGTAACGAGAGCAACTTCTATGGGAACGGCTCATGGTGGCCAGTGCGGAACTAGGCTGGTGCGGATGTGATTCCACTTATAGGACCGATGCCTATCAAAATCTTGCGAATGGCGGCTACATGCGACAGCGACCAAGCTGATTGGCACGGTGGCCACAATGATTGAGATTAGATTGGTGAAGCTGATGACTGTTGCGGTTGGAGAGAAAGAAATGCTTCAGCTCCCTCGTCAAAATCAATACGGAGAACTTTTATGCAACATATTGCAATAAAAAACCTCTTCAATCATTTCAATGCAGTGTTTGGTCTAATCTTGTTTTTCCTTCGCATCTTTTCAGGTAAACAATACATTACGATGATACATTTTGGGTGAGTAATTAAAATCGAACATGTTTCAATCATCATAAACTCTAACTCACAGGCATCGTGTCGGAAAAACTCTAATTGAAACCACCGTAAAGCAAAACTAAAAACACGTCTCCGTCTTTTTTCCTAGGTGTAGCCCCATAGGTGTTAACCCGTAAAAAATCATTCAACCGAACTATGAGGCTCAGCTCATGTCCGTAGGCACGGGAAAATTTGAAATCTTTTGTTTACTGCTGCAGTGCTAACGGGCCCCTTCCCAAAACGGGAGCTAGCTATTGGTATCCTATCGAAACAAACATCGGCTCTCGTTTCTTAGTTCAATAACAGCAGCACCACCACCAACGATCGGTAGCCTGCGGTTCTCAAAATGATAAAACATGTAAAGTTTACAAAATTTACCAGCTGGCAAAATACGAAAACCCCGGTCAGTGCACATACTCGCTCCGAATACAAGCGCCGTGACTGATGGCTTGGATTTCTTGGATGCTGACGGACACAATGGGCAACGGTAATGAATAGACCTATCCTCCTTTATGCTATGGCTAATTGAGAAAGGAAAGCTCAACTCCGGTGTGTTTTTCCTCTTTTCTTCGACTCACACCGGTCGGTCAGGATATGTAAAACAATGTAACTCCTCCGTTCGTGTGCTGCTCGGTCTCTTTGTTCTAGAGTTTCCTTCCGTTTCGTGTGACCGACGTCCCTTCGATTTTGGGAACTCGTTGCTCCAGCTGATTGACGTTGCATGGAAAACCTAAATCACGTGTATGGTTTTCGGTTGTGAGATTTGCTCTTGTGATCTTGTGGCGAACCGAGAAGCAAGCAGCTGCTATTCAGGTTTAGATTAACTAGCCAACAAGACTGGAAACAGTGATGGTTTATTTTAATTTTCTCAAACTACTGTCCTAAACTAAGAAAGGATCTGAGCGAATACAGAACAACCATATGTTGGACAAATTTTCGGACTGACCATGCAGTTTTGAGGAAAGTAGTAATAATAAACAAAGGAACGGGTGTTTTTGTTACGTCAAAAAACAATATTTATTAGAGGAATTTTCACTTCTGATCTTCTGAAGCTTGGCACTTGATGAAGCTTGTCGAATCGAAAGACCCAGCACACTC
The DNA here is from genome assembly GCA_034211315.2 of Aedes japonicus. Taxonomy (NCBI): domain Eukaryota; kingdom Metazoa; phylum Arthropoda; class Insecta; order Diptera; family Culicidae; genus Aedes; species Aedes japonicus. Next base: position 10,355 of record JASCZW010009572.1, on the reverse strand, counting down.
CTTTGGTTGCAAGATACAACCCATTGCTGATGCACAGTAATGAAGTTGTTCTGCTTTGATACAACAGGATAAACTTTTCTTATGAAAATATTATTTTGACATGAGCTCAAATTGAAAGAGAGCACCTGTAGAATTACGGAATCGTCTTGTTGGACATCTACCTATGTTTATTTTATATTGCCTAGAAAAATGTTTCTTCAACCGAAATGTTCGGTTTTGATGGAAAAATTCATCTTTCGACAGACTTGCACAATGTATAATATTCCTGTGGAACTAGTTAAACATGTATGCAGAATAAATCAAATGCTTCTTGGTCCAATGAATAATTATTTTAACGTTGATGACACTGAGAGCTCTTTTCACTAACCATATCGTAGTTTTGTAAATTGGTGAAGTTCGTAAACTAAATCGGGATTTACTTCGTTTAAAAAATCATTATTTCGTGTTTCAGCCGTGAAATTACAGTAGTTTACAAAATGATATGAAGAGGGTAAACTTTATTAATTTATCAACGTTTCCAATGCAAAATTGCACTGAATTCAACGAAACAAAAACATGTTAATTTTGAATTTTTTACAGAAGTACGTTTACAAAAATTTCAATATCTTTGGATCCGGTGCATAAATTTGAAAAAAAAATTATCTTGAAATAAAGCTTAATAGATTTGCTATCGTGCAATTATGTCCTGATTAAACAAATTATTTTAGAGTTATTATTTTTTAAATTTTTTTGCAGATTTTCCATAAAAATTCCATTTTAATCAAAATTAACTATCTCAAAATTAACTATCTCAGACGATTCAATAACTCATACCATGGGGCCAATTAAAGTAGTCGAGTCGACCGTCACTTTGATCGACAGATCTCTTTTGCCATTACAGATGTTGAGATCGACAAAATTTTATCGAGTTGGTCGACTCAATCGACCGTTCGGAAACTAGTGACTGATTTGTCACGTTTTGTTGAGTCAAAGTTTGTTGTGATACGCGTTTTTCATCGGTAAGGAGTAATTGGCTATGAAAGTTTAGAAATACACCTAACCATTATTTTTGATTTGCTGTTGAATCAACAGAAAAACAATTTACTTATAGCAAAACAATGTCTAATAAAGATTGGACTCGGAAAAAAGGCGACACTTTGTTTTGAGTGTAACTTTTCATCGCGTGGGTAAAAATTAATGAAATTTTGAGTAATACTAGTTTAGAGTGTTATTTTCATGTGTGCAAAATGTTATCTGTCAAGTAGTTTTCAAGATGCATTCGAAACAAGAAGAGCGACGCCAGCAATTCTTGAGCGCGGTGATCGATAATCCTGGTCATCCGCACAGATGGATCGGCCAAAGTGCTTGGAATCCAGTATTCCACCGTGTCCCACGTTGTGAAGATGTTCCAGGAGACGAAGACCATCGAGCGGCGCGCTGAGGTGGCCGAAACCCTAAAACGGAATACTCAGAGAAGGCGCGGAAGATAAGGCAGTATTTTAAGAATAAGCCAAACCTTTCCACCCGAGACGTGGCAAAAAAGGTCAATTCGTCGAATACTAATACAAGAGTTAAAGTGATGAGCTATTGAAATAAACATTAGAAATTTGATTTTTTTAAGTTCTTATAAACGCATCATTTCAGAACATTTGCACTTGGGATTTGGAAATTTGTCCTCGAGTTAAGTAGTTTATGAAATTATTTCTAGATCCCTAGAAGTATAGAACCCTACCCTTTCGCTCAGAAAGTGGTATGGGCTTCTGTCGACTTTGTTGCGACAGATTTCATGTAGGAGCAGGCTGGAACATAAACGTTAAAACGTGCCTGAACCAAATGGACAGCTTGTAATGATCATTTGAACATGCTATGGGGGATCATTGCCTGATATTCCCAAAAGTAGTACCTAGTAAGATGTTTCTTCTCTTCTATAACTAAAGATTGGACTCGGAAAAAATGAGACACACAAAAATGATCACCAAAAATTCATTTTGAATCGGATTTTCAGGGATTAAATAACTAAATATGAGCTTTATTTTGGCATAATTTACTTATTGAATTTCTTCCCCCAAGCTGAATGCTCGTACATTTCTCTTAACACTGCTCATGAGATCTTGAGCGAGGCTTTGTCTATGTTCCTTACACAATTTCTCACAGTTTTTCTTCAAAACTTCATTGGTTTTGAATGTTTTTCCGCTTTTCTTCAACTTCTTCTTCATTATCGCCCAAAACTTTTCGATCGGACGAATTTCTGGTGTATTTGGCGGGTTCGCCTCCATCGGGACCACATGACCGTCCTTCGCTTCGTACCAATTCATTACAGGCTTGACGTATTGGCACGAAGCGAGATCCGGCCAGAACAGCGTGGGACCACGGTGAGAGCGAAGGAAGGGCAGCAAGCGCTTCTGCAAGCATTCCTCTCGATAAATCTGCCCGTTTATGGTGCCGGTTGTAACGAATGACTTGTTGTACCACCCGCGTTCGCAGATCGTCTGACACAACAGGTACTTCTTCGTGAATTTGTCTATCTTTCTCTTTCGAAACTTTTCCGGAAACTCCATGCGGGACGTACTGACAAAAAAATCGAGGCCGGGAATTAGTTTGGTGTCGCCTCGTCGTCCATGACGAGACAGCCTGGCTTGACCAGCCACTCACGGTACAGTTTCCGCGCACGTAATTTGGCCACCGTGTTTTGCTTATCAGTCCGGTTTGGCGCCTTCCTGACCTTAAAAAGACGTAGCCCAGCCCGCTTCATGGTCTGTTGCACGAATCACTTCGACGAATTGACCTTTTTAGCCACGTCTCAGGGGGAAAGGTTCGGGTTATTCTTAAAGTACTGCCTTATTTTCCGCCTTCCCTGGGTATTACGTTTTCGGCTTTCGACAGCTTCCAGCGCGTCGCTCGATGGTCTTCGTCTCCTGGAACATCTTTACATCGCGAGACACGGTGGAATGATGGATTCCAAGCCTTTTGCCGATCCATCTGTGCCTGACCAGGGTTATCGATCACCGCGCCCAAGATTAGCTGGCGTAGCTCTTGTTTCGAATGCATCTTGAAAACTACTTGACAGATCACGATAATAATGATAATAATTTTGCACACATAAACATAACACTCTAAACTAGTATTACCCAAAATTATATTATGTTTTACCCACGCGATGAAAAGTTACACCCAAAACAAAGTGTCGCATTTTTTCCGAGTCCATCTTTTTATATTACTCTCAGCCAAATGTTCTAACACAAGGTAAGCAATCAAATTACCACTACAAAATAAACGAAATATTGATGACACAACATAAAACGGGGAAAAGGAGGGACCATCAGGGCACCCAAGTGAAACGATTTGAGTAGCGAGCATGGGACTGCCTTCTCTCTATTGTAAACATTTCGCGGAACGAGGGCGGGCTTATCGACTCCTTCGTTTGGGTTTGTTCTTTCAATCTAGGGCTCAATTCTAGTGCTGTGGGTGTGAACTTGCTTTTGGAAGGTGATTTTTTTCCCTATATTTGTGGGTTTCACGGAAGTGTCTCTGCTTACGGGTCTGCCCAAGCGCTTTTTGCATTGATGATTACAAACAACAATAGAATTCGGGTCAAATAAATCAATAAATCAAATCAAATCAGATTATTCCACTGCTATGGAGAGTTATTTTGCTACAATAGATGGTAGTATTTCATTAGCTTTCTTTAAATAAAGAAAATAATACCCATAACTTAGACACACTCTAAAAAGTTCAGAAGGAGACTTCCAAGAGCTTCAGGAATCGACTTCTTGGAAAAAATAAAACTTCTCCGAAGGTCGGTAGAAACTTCTCAGATGTATGAGGAGCACTTGTTAGAAGTTCAAGCAGGATTGTATGTATGTATGTATGGTAGCCACCATCCCTTCTACGACCTTTTCATGTATGCAGCTCCACTTAATAGCAAGATCAAACTGAGTAACCGGGTTGCATTCACAGTAACGCTGTATGAAGGGCCAAAAACGGTGGGCGGACCCGTAAGCAGAGACAATTACGCAAAACCCGCGGGAACATAAGATTCTCCTTCCAACGATACGATCCAACAAATCGAATAACCCAATTCGCAATACTCATTAAGCTTTCTACGGGATGGCTTGTTAAGAAGGGCGCGTCACTATCACTGAAACTGTTGGAGTAGAATTCGCAATATCACAATCGAATCGGTAGGATAAGAAAATGATACTGTTTATTCCTTCCTAGACGCCGGTTGTCATACCACTCCATTGTCCAATTCCAGCTTGAATGATACCCTGATGCTCCCTCCCTGCCCAATATATATTCAATGTCATGTAGTAATATATAATATATAGTGAATAAAGATTATAATGATAAAAAATATAGTGAAAGAATATTATAATGATACATAATATAGTAAGTGAATGTTAGAATAACAGTAACAATTCCATCTGTAAATCTGGAAGTTAAGACTATATAGTAGCTATGAGAAAACAAATTGATTCAAACATATTTTACAATACCTGGAATATCCATGGATGAGCTGAAATTATAGAGCATATGAAGAATAGTCAACCAAAAATTTCGAAGTGCTGTTCCGTTTCCTTGAATCACACAAACTTTTTGTAGTGAGCCTCACAGGTACTCAAATGAATTTAAATGCAATAATTTCATATCATTTAATATCATAACATAAAATAAAAATTTGACGTTATAATGTAAAATAAAAATACGAGCAAGCCAGCAAACTATAGTAGAATATATATCCGTAACTTAGCTGGTCATCGAAAGACTTCCGCTGTTGCAGCTTCGATAAAATTAATATCTATTAAGAATTTGTTTTCACAGTTTTAGTCAAATAACATAATAAGCGTAAGTTATAATATATATATATATATATATATATATATATATATATATATATATATATATATATATATATATATATATATATATATATATATATATATATATATATATATATATATATATATATATATATATATATAATTACGTTGCACACCCAAGAATAACCGAACGATCAGCAGAATTCCCTTAGCAACAACCACACCGACCCACATCAGGAATATGCACATCAGCACCTTGGCACCGGACATCAACCATCGTGCCATGCAGAGACCATTGGCCCCCAAATTGCAGTATCATCAAGTTTTAGCTATTAAGTAAGGCCCAATCAATCAAGTAGAGGCAGTTAGTGTTCAGTTCCCATTCTAGATAGTTAATCAGTGACTTTGTTCGTGAATTAATTGTATCTTACTTTAAGTAATGAGTGAATAAATTGTTTTTTTTTTATTCACACCCGGTCCTCCGACTGTTTTTGGCGCAGCCGTACGGCGTTAAAGTAAAGTGAAGTTGTGATAACAGTGCTAGGCGGTTATACTAATAAATTCCCACCAAGTGTGACCCGGAGAAGCAGCCACTACAAGATAGAGCAGCCGCATCCATCTCTTTGTGATTGTCAAAGCGAAGACGACTCGAGGTTGCCGCCGCCAGCTTTACCAACACTTGACGACCGAACCATCCGGTAAGTGAATCTTTTTCCTTTTTAATAAAGTGTAAAAGTGATACTTCCATTCTGGAGAGACACTACAAGATAGACCTCCCAGACAGTGCTTTATTTGAATAGAGTCATACTACAAGATAGGTGTTTCTTGAAGAATTAGTGCTACATTTGAATAGTGCACACTACAAGATAGGTGTATATTCAACTTTTTCGTGTGGAAAACTACAAGATAGAGCCCACGATCCCCTATCGAATGCCTAAAGTTAATAAGAATAAGTCTGCCCTACACAAAGCTAAGCAACTTTTCATTCATTCTAATCCAACCGATTCGGAATCAGAGGATACCCAATCGGATCATTCAGAAGGAATACTCACACGTACCCTTAAAAACCGATATTCCATTATTGAGCTCTTTGTCGATAGACGAATCTAATATGGAAAACTTAGTTAAAGATATCGCTACCGAGCTTAGCACCCTAACTCAAACACTACATACAATCCAACAAACACAAAACCAACAACAACATACCCTGAATGCGCTATCTCAGCGGAACGGTACTTCAGAAAACATCAGTCCGACGGAAAGCAGTGCATTGCAATCTGATCCCCGTCAAACGTTTAACGACCTATTTAGAATTCCCGATCCCATCAAGGCGATTCAGTCTTTCGATGGTAATAGGAAACAACTGTCCAATTGGATACAAACTACAGAAAAAACTCTAAACGCATTTAAACCGCTAGTATCTGACCAACAATTTGAAATGTACACCATGGCTATAATAAACAAAATTGAAGGCCGAGCGAAAGACATAGTATGTCTTGCAGGCAATCCTCAGTCTTTTTCTGAAATTAAAGACATTCTCGTTGCCACCCTTGGGGACAGACAAGAATTGTCCACGTACAAATGCCAACTTTGGCAAAATAAAATGATAGAAGGGGTTAGTATCCAACGATACTACCAGAAAACAAAGGAAATAGTTCAAAATATAAAAATTATAGCTAAACAAAATCAAAAGTATCGAGATAATTGGGATGCGATATGCGACTTTATAGACGCCGATGCATTAGCAGCTTTTATAGCTGGATTAAAGGAACCGTATTTTGGATATGCCCAAGCTGCACGTCCCAGCGACTTGGAAGACGCTTACGCCTTCCTATGTAAATTTAGGTCCCAAGAAATCACCGCTCAAAACATGACCGATAAGCATAATCCGAAATTTTATAAGAATAATAATCAACAGTTTAGAAATGAAAAACCCAATTCGATGAAACCAGTAAACCCACCACTTTCTTCCAGCCAGAGTACTGATACCAATACACCTAAACATACTTTCCAAAAGATTTATCCCATGGATACCCAATCTACAAATACTAAACTCACCCTTAATAAGAGACAGATAAATAATAATGAATTAGAGGAAACCCCAGTAGATGAAGATAACGTAAGTGCTTCAGAAGATGAAACTGAGCTCTCGATAAATTTTTGGCAAACAGCATCGATAGCCCCGAAGACATGAATTTTTTACCTTATATAAGCTGCAAAAATTCAAAAACTAATGAAGAATTGAAATTACTCTTAGACACTGGAGCGAACAAAAATATTTTGAGACCAGGTATAATTCCAAAGACACAAAATACGCTTAAAACCACTATCAAAAATATTTCAGGCACATACTCAATTGATCAAAAAGGAAAATAAATTTGTTAGGACATAACTTACCAAAACAAACATACTACGAAATGAAATTTCATAATTTTTTGACGGAATTATTGGTTCCGAATTTTTAGCCAAAACTAAATCAACCATAGATTTTAAAAATTGTACCGTCACTATAAGCGGAATTAAAATTGACTTTCAGAAATTTTATCCCACAGCTAAACTTTTTCACCATACCATCACCATCGATACAACAACTGATGGAGACTGGTTTGTTCCAACACCTCAAAAATTAAGCAAACAGATCATAATCAAACCAGGCCTATACAATTCAAGCAATAATAAATCTACTATTCACGTTATGACTACATTTAAAAACGTCAAGGATAATTTACCAAAAATTGGCTTAAGAGTAAACAACTTCGAAACCATTACTCCTATACCAATCAATTCAGAGAACAATCTAGAGTTACATGCAATCAATGAGCTCATTCGTACTCAGCATCTTTCGAATTTAGAGAAACAGGAACTTCTATCAGTAATATTACAACACCAGCAAGTTTTATTGAAAAAAGATGAGAAATTGACAGCCACTATGGCTATCAAACACAAAATTATTACTAAGGATGATGAACCGGTATACACTAAATCTTACCGATACCCTCATCACTATAAGGCAGATGTTGAAGAACAAGTTAGAGACATGTTGGAAAATGGAATTATCCGCCATTCTACCAGTCCTTACTCTTCACCGATTTGGGTTGTACCCAAGAAAACTGACGCTTCTGGAAAGCGGAAAGTCAGAGTTGTTATTGACTACCGTAAACTAAATGAGAAGACGGTGAATGATAAATTTCCTATTCCTCAGATCGAGGATATTTTAGATAGTCTAGGGAAATCGGAATATTTTACCACCCTTGACTTGAAATCTGGTTTCCACCAGATACAAATGGATCCGAATCATCAAGCAAAAACAGCCTTCTCTACGGCGCAGGGCCATTTCGAATTTGTTCGGATGCCTTTTGGCCTCAAGAATGCACCTGCTACATTCCAGCGTGCAATGAATTACATTTTGGCCGACTATATTGGAACGATTTGTTATGTTTATTTGGACGACATAATAATCATCGGATACAATCTAAAGAACCACTTAGAAAATATCGCAAAAGTTTTGAAAAGACTTTCAGATTTCAATCTCAAGATTCAATTGGACAAATGTGAGTTCTTGAAGAAAGAGACTGAATTTCTAGGACATGTTATTACCCCAGAAGGAATAAAACCAGATCCCTCGAAAATTATTAAAATTCTCGACTGGAAATTACCCGCTTCGCAGAAAGAAATTAAGCAATTTCTTGGTTTAACAGGCTATTATAGACGGTTTATAAAAGATTACGCGAAACTTGCTAAACCGCTTACCAAATATTTGAAAAAGGACATCGTTGTTGATACAAACGATAAAGAATATAAAAAGGATTCGAAAAATTGAAACTTATTTTGACTTCCGATCAGATATTATCATACCCTGATTATGATTTACCATTCATACTTACTACTGATGCTAGTAATTATGCATTAGGAGCAGTCCTTTCACAAATTCAAGATAACAAAGAAAGACCAATTGCCTTTGGAAGTAGGACGCTAAATGGAGCAGAGGAAAATTACTCCACAACGGAGAAAGAAGCTCTGGCAATCATTTGGGCCGTCGAAAAATATCGTTCTTATTTATACGGAAACAAATTTACTCTGATTACAGATCACAAGCCATTGACCTTCATTAAAACTTCAGTTAAGAATCAGAAAATTTTAAGATGGAGACTCGAGTTAGAAAGTTTTGATTATGATGTACAATATAAAGAGGGCAAAGCAAATGTCGTTGCAGACGCCCTAAGTCGAAAAACTGAAACTGAGACTTGTCCAATAATAAATAATTCTGAAACTTCAACGATAGATTCTGAGAGCATTGATAATTTTACCCACCAAGCCAGTCCACCTTCGGAAACGAATGATGAAAACGAAATGACAGACGCAGACACAATACACTCAGCAAACTCTTCGGATGACGATTACATTCACTGTACGGAACGACCGGTAAATTACTTCAGAAACCAAATAATTTTTAAAATTTCTCGCATCGAAACGGAAATTAAGGAATCACCTTTTCCCCACTACCATAGAGTAACAATTTGCATGAAACAGTTTAACGAACAGTCTATTTTGGATGTTCTGAAAAGATTTCACAATAATAGACAATCTGCTATTATGGCTCCTGAGAGCATAATGGGCGTTATACAAGAGGTATACAAGAAACATTTTTAATAAATCAGGCCATTTTGTATTAACACAATTCAGAGTCGAAGACGTAGGAAACGAGCATAGACAAAACGCATTAATATCAAAAGAACATGAACGTGCACATAGAGGAATTAATGAAAATGAGAACCAACTGAAACGTAGTTACTTTTTCCCCGGTATGCATGCGAAAATAAAACGTTTAGTTAACACTTGCACTATTTGTAATACCCATAAATATGACAGGAAACCCTACAATATCAAAATTTCTCCCAGACCGACAACCGATAAACCTATGGACAGAGTCCATATGGACATATTTTCGATAGACAGACACAACTTTTTATCACTTGTGGATGCATTTTCTAAACACGCCCAACTGTTACCAATGGATACTAAAAACCTTATAGATGTTAAAAACGCTTTAGCGCAATATTTTGCTACATTTGGAACACCCCGAGAAATAATCACCGATCATGAGACTACTTTCAGGTCCGTTCAACTAAGGAGCTATCTGGACAGCATTGGAACTTGCCTTAAATACGCATCATCGTCTGAAAGCAACGGCCAGGTTGAGAAAACCCACTCAACGATAATAGAGACGCTAAACGCAAATAAACACAAATTCCCAAATTTAAACACAGTTGCCCTTATCCACTTAACAGTTTCCTTTTATAATTCCAGTGTCCACTCTTCAACGGGATTTACTCCAAACGAGGTTTTGTTCAATCAGGAGAACGTTGTCAACCGACAAGAAATTGGCGAATCGGCACGAGGACTTTTCATTAAAGTAAAATCAAATCTAGACAAGGCGGCAGATAGACAAAGCAAACAGAATAAGTATAAAGAAGAGCCCCTATTTTTAACGATCAACAAGAGGTTTTCATTAAACCTAATATTAGGAAAAAATTAGAACCTAGAGCTAGACGAACT